>SNQJ01S0088050.1:2506-63094 GCA_010110895.2 Picea sitchensis | reverse complement strand
TATATATATATATCTAGGATAAAATCAAATAAATAAAAATGTACAAGCCCATATATACAAAATAAAATCCGGTTGAGTCACAAAAATGAGGCTTAGTTCTGAATATGGATCAAGGTTCCAAATCTAAATCAAGGTTCCTACTACATATCAAGGTTTCGGCTACAAATCGAGGTTCTGCACTTGGAAATCAAGGAAATTTGTAAAAGGCATATTGTGAGAATATGACAACTAAATTGAAATCCCATATCCAAATATTGAAAATTCAGCAACTGCTTGGTCGAATGAGACTCGATTCCAGATAAATAAGATAATTCAAATTACAAATGAAAATCATGGTTCTTGGTAAGAGAAGGGGTGTGTAGTGAATGGGTAATGTGACATCAAGGTTCCATTAGCGGAGGTTGTGATACCACATACAGTGTCCAAGATGGAAAGAAAAATACTTGCATGATGAAAACCTTAGATGTTTGGATTTTGAATGCTAGAGTCAATGATAATCAAAATCTAGATGAGCCTCGTCAATATGAATAAGATTAAGGTTTTCCATAGTCGTTCATTTCAAAGTTAAATCAAGAAGATAAATAAATTGAGGTTTCCATAGTTTGGAAAAGAGTTCCAAGGCTGCTATAGTGTACACAAAACTTGACCTTTTTCTCCCATGTTTTCCTTTCTTCCACCTTGGTCTTGGCATACTTTATTCATGAAAGCATTATCCATTAAAAATTAATCCCAGTATTAGTATTAACTCCAGATATTGAAAGTAAACTATAAGCAACTAATTTCCAAGAGAAGAGTTAAAAAAAAAGACACATCTAGGCATAAGTTTGTACCTCCTATCCAAAACAACAATTCCTTCCTTAATGATATGATGACACCATAAATCAAGGAATGAGAGATGGAAGTGATTCACTTATCAAACATTTAAATGTAAGTCATTTCTATGTAGGACTCTGATATTAACAGTTGCATTATAATATATTCTAGAATTCATTTCCCCAATCTCTTAAACAATGTTATGAACATAAGCTAATGAGGCTTCCATGTAATTCACATTTTATTCTTCTGAGTCAATGGATTCACATTCCAATGCTCTTCTTTTCACAAGTCTGTATTTAAATGTTAAGAACATCAAGTAGAAGGAAAGAAAGGGAAAATATGTAGAGAAGAAACCACCATGCTTAGTCACATGTATCCTACATAAACATAAGTCATGAATACATTGAGAAAGAAATAAGATGCAAAGTGAATATACTCTCTTTTATTAAGGTCAACTATTCATTTCTCATTGACGTTGTGAGATGACATCTTAAGCCAATGCATAAGAAATCAACAAGCCCTTGAAATCAAATTCCCTTCAAGGAAAAATATAGAGCATTAAAACTTGCAATCAAATAGATCATGCCATACATGAAATAACATTTAACCCATTAAGACGATAACTTGTCACATTTCCTACAAAATGATGAATGAACGGAAGAATGAAATTGAAATGAAATCATAATCATGTACAAGAAGATGATTAGTTGGAGTGGGAAAATCGCATAAGATCAAGATTTAAACTACGTACACCACCTATTCATGGAATCAGTAATCATTAAAAAAACTAAAATGAATGACAGAATGATCAAACCTTAAATTCAAAAGGCCAATTAATATCATAAGCAATCTGAAGAGCCTCAATGGAAAATTACCGAAGTTTACTAGACAAGAAGCAATTATGCATTATGGATTTCATCCTAGGCTACTTAGAATTGACTTTAGGATGTTTTAATATCATGATCACACTGTAAAATCATCCTTCAAATGTCTTTTCTCGGCCATACCATGTATTGATATCTTATTTTTTTGACTCAATTTTGGAAACTCTTCAATCTGCTTTGAGAAAACGTGTACCTTCATGAATACCACTTCAAACCAAGGTAAAAGATAAAGCATGAAGTCATCATAGAAAAATAGAAGTTAAAGGTCAATCAATCATTAACTCAAAAGAGTCAATAAACATGATCCATGGGTAAAAGAGTTCCAAAAGACTATTTACAAGGATCATGTCAATGGATAGAAGGAGCATTAGAAAACAAATACCTACTTCAGAACAACAAAAATATACAATTAGCAAAGAGATCTTGAGAAACAATAATAAATACAAACCCCTAACCCCCTAGGTAGTCAAAGAATATACAATAGGCTCACAATAGTAGTATATTAGGCATTAGAGATAAACAAACTTAGTAGGGGGCCTCTTTCCTTTTTCTTATAAAATAAAAATCAAAAGGGGGGGATGTGGTGGCTACAACAATTGGTGACACACTAGAAGAACTAGTTATTTATTTCAATACAATCCAGGGCCTTTACTTCAAATCTAAATATTAACGATAAGCTCATAAACTAAAGGAAACTCCCACTATCCATGTGTACGACAATGATGCCAAATTTCCTGAAAGATATAAATCCAAATTTTAAGTACTTGTAATATAACATACCATTTTCAAAGAGAAAATAAATGAGGTTAATTCTTGTAATTGTACATATACTTTTGATTGGTTATGGTTCAACCGTGGGTTTTTACTTTTATAACAATCAAACATCTAGATAAGTGTGTTCTTCATCTCTCTTCTCATGGAATTTCTTCACTGGTAGCGAGCGTCCATAGCCCAACGAAGTTGTCTCGGTACCATACAAGAGTGGCTCCACTTCCATTTGCCATACATATCCTCGATGGGTTTGCTTGTACCTCCCACACAGTTGATAGTGTTTTCAACTTCTTTTTTATTTCATATTATGTTCACCCTTTAATATTTGTATATAAGTATTGTGTATGAAAATAGGGTTTGAAGGAGGTGGGATGATACGAGAGTTGCTTTGATTTTCTAAGTAGATGCTATGAATTTAAGTTTAACCCACAGGTCTCCCAAAAAAACATCATAGTAGTATTCATCTTATAAATGCGAGGTGTATGAGGCTCAAAGAAAAATATAGATAAACACTTTCCTCTACTCATGGATTAACATTACATTAGTTACTAGGCACATGTGTTCCACCATAACTATCAGTCAATTTCCAACAGCTTAGAACTTCATAAAGGTATTTTAGACAGAGCAACCCATGTATTCCATGATTTGTAATAATTTCATTAGTGTGTTCCCAAATTTGGGCCTACCTCCACACTCAAACTCACGAAGTAAACCTCACGGCTAAATAAGGTACCAAATCATCTCAGGGAACATCATCATTCAAATTAAGAGATGAATATAATATGTATAATCAGAAGGAAATCAAATGTTGTAGTAAAATTCTAGACTAAAATCAAAGCAAAAAATGAAATAAAAGTAAACTAAAAGGAATTCGAAAATGGAAATGTCGTTCATTAACTAAAAGGAATTCGAAAATGGAAATGTCGTTCATTCAAGGAAAAAAAACAAAAAGTGAGGAACATGGTAGCATGAGATAATATGAAAAAATCAATAGAGTATGAATGATATGTACAAAGGCATTTACAACACAACTCTAGGAATTGAAATAAGGATAAAAGCGTCACTAGATAAACTTTCCGTACAAACCAACTTGTAGGAAAAAGTACATAATCTGGAAATCAAACCTAGCAAGATTATGAGGAACGGTGATCAAGCAAAATGATATCAAATAAAGGTTCTTATTCCAATAAATTTGAACCTTTTATGGTGACAACAGTTTGATTTATTGAAATGATCAAAAACAATTTTTAGTAGTTTCATGAGTTACATTTCACAAGAATTCACACCCTACAAAAGTTACTTCCATGGATAAAGTCTTAATAAAATAAGATTTTGAAAAACACTATACCTTTAATATTATACATTTGCATTGATAATTTCCACCAAGGTATTCACCAACTCTTTTATTATTAATCCTAATCATTCCAATGATTTTACCATTCACGCCTGATGGGATAAGATATTAATACCCCTGTCATGATTGCAAAATTGTACAAATAAGGAAGTAAAATTATGTACGGAATATGTTAAATCAACTAAACTAAAAGAAACTAATGTCAACCATAAAAAGAAGAATCAAATTGAAAGATAAGCATGGAATACTAGCAGGATGGGACAAATCATGAACATCATCAGAAAAAATCATTTCCAGTGAAACCTCGAGAAATAAACCAAGGGAAAGAGTTAGGCAAGGTAGGTCAACCATTCAAAATAAAGCCAAAAAGATAATTTCCAGGGTATAATTCACAATCTAGAAGGAAAAACAAGCAAGGTCATGAGAATTAATGATCTAACAACAAAAATTCTTTAAACCAATTGACACATATATTTGTTTCCTTCCATCTAGTGAAACAATTAAATTTTTCCTGATACTTGACAACATAGGTTAATGGAAATTCTCAACAAAAAATATTTTCAATTTATTCATGTAAAGCATTAAACAAACAATCATACCCTCTAGAATCACTACCATGAATTAGCTATCTTTCACCACCGTACCAATTTCTCCTTGTCATGAAAGATGAATTATTATTTTTGATGATTTCAATAATTCAATCTAATGAGACAAGAAGAGGATATTACATCTATGGAGGAAAATTACAATAATCATGATGGGATAAAAGTAATTCCAAATAGTAATTTATTTGAAAGATATTTTCATTAAAACTATATCAAAGAATATATCATAAGCCATACATAAAAGAGATTATTAGGGCTTGATTCTTAATCAAATGTCAAATTGATAAATAGAAAAAAATATAAATTCCATAGATTGATATCATAGAAATATTTTCAAGGTAATTCAAGCGTATAAGTTCAAGAGTAACACTTCCCTGGGTTGTCCAAACATATTTCTCACCTGTAGGGAAGAATTTATTTTGTTGTTATTTATAACAACCTACTTATATACAAGAAGAAACTCGAATAAAGTAGGTTGACAACTTGATAGGAAAACCTCTCCTTAAATCACTGACTCAATTTAAAACAATTTTTTTTACAAGAGGAAATAAAGAAACTAAAACTAAAACTGATCAAAGCAAACAACTATAAAGAAAACTCAACTAAGTTCCACTATGCTAAGTCTATACTAATACATCTTGGTTTAAAGAAACTAAACAAACTAAAAGGAAGTATAGCCATCAGAAAGACTCCAAACTTGTAATCAAATTATCATTTAAAGGCATTAAAAGGGATTGGAGTGGTCTTAGTATAAGATGAAAAGAAGTTTAATTCTCAAACTTTCATTAATTGTGTATAGGACAGCGAAGTCAAAACTCAAAGGAAATCCAACTAAGAAATATTTTTCAATCCAATTGGGTTATATATATATCAAATTGAAAATCCTCAAGTACTTGTAATCAAGAGTTTCATTGCCATAAAAATTAAAAAACAAAAAAAAGGAATAACAACATATAACCATTCTCAAAATTTCCTTTTCATTATTTTTACATTAAAATGGAAATCTATCCATACGGAGTCATTATATGAAAAACAAAGATATCATGGTATGAACAGTGATTAGAGTATTAATCCAAATACATAGAGAAAAAGATTTGAGAGTGTAACAATTAAATGCTTCCCTCTTGTCAAAAATAACTTTTCATAAAAAACACGTCCAAGGGAAAATATCAACATGCCAACTTTCCAACTTGTTCATGAAATTCCTTTTCTATTCATCCAACAAGTCTTTTTATTGAAAGTAATAAAAGGAAAAGAAAACTAACTAGAAATTAGAAAATAAAGATCAAAATACACTAACAAATTAAGAAGAAAATAATCTATAGCTATAATTTATTAAAATAAATATCAGTCACATGGATTTATTCATTGGGTACATCTCAGAAAAGAGCAATGTGTAGACTTAACTATAATAACAATTAATTATTTCCTTTTCTTTATATCTAAATTTATTGAAAACCATAATCAAACCTAATGTAAACAACTATGCAAAGAAAAGAAACTAAATTATTCTATCCTACTCCTTTCCTACACTACAATGGTTGAAAATGAACTATGTGAAATCATAATGCCAATGCATCCATCCATGTAACTCCAAACCTCCAATCACATGTTCATCAAATATCATCAACATAAATTGGAGAAGTAAGATACCAAAAATAGGAATAATTAAATCAATTAAACCTCTACCCAGCACATGAAAGATGACAATGTTACAATTCATGGGAAACATAGATGAATAATATCCCTTGAACCTAATGAGTAGCATACCTAATTAGAACCATATATGAAATAATCATGAATAGTACCTTGGGGAAGATTCTTAGTGTTGATGGTTGTTGGTCAGGTTGCACAGGTTTTGTCATTAATGTCAAACTTGAAGCTACACGGTGGTTCGCTAAGAGTTCTTTCGGAATTCAGGAATCAAGAAAGGAGGAGCTCCAACCTTCGACATCATGATACGCGAAATCACGAAATGCAAAGTCTCGATGAGATTAGGACCGTCTGATCAAAAAAGGTTGTGGGATCGTCGATCGGATAAAAGTGAATATCGGGAAATCAGAAGTCAAAGTAAGGAAATGCAATAGAATTCCAACTCGCGAAATGCCAAAATGGGAAAATCTGAAATGTCGTTGAAACATGAATTCTGAAATACCAAAAGGGACACATGTCACATGATTCCGAGAGTTTCTATTTCGAGATTCCGGGAGTTGGAGGTGTCAAGGAAACTCACGACAAGAATGATGAAATCGCGAAATGCAAAACCACTACATTTCGAAGTTTCGGATACTGGGAGTTGGAGGAGTCAAGAGTCGAGACTCTTCATCACAAGAGTCCTGAAGTTGTGAAATGTGAAACGCCGAAATCCCAAAACAGGCACATCAACAAAGACTCTATTTCAGAGTTTCGTAGACTGGGAAATCAAATATCAAAGGAACTTTAACCTTTGAAGTAGAAAACCCCGAAATTTTGAAACGCTAAACGTTGAAATGCCGAAAGGGACTATTGTGAGTCTCGAAAACCCGAAAATAAAAAAACGCTGAAATGTCGAAATGCAAAACGCATTTTAGTTAAGCCTGTGGTCATAGCCAATGGGCATATGGTTTAAGCACAAGTGTCTTTCCAAAGTTCTCGAGGGTTATTCTATGATGAGACAAAACAAATGTATGATCATCAAATGGTGTTGGTTAAATATTTAAACTGATCGTGTGGCTATTGTTCTTCTTGAGGCCTTGACCAATAATGATCACTGTAAGGTAGTTATTCAATTATTGTAACTAATTCTTTGAAGCATGAGGGTTCAATTGTATGTGTTAATGATACAGGAAGATATACAAATTGAATGTTGCAAGAAAATAAATGTGTGAGGATTATGGGAGATATATGGCTCTGTAAAATTTGAGGAAGAGAAAAAGATAGAGGAGGGAAGACACATACACAGATTCATAAATCTAAGTGGTCTGATCAATAATGAATTGTGATATGAAAAACAAAGAAGATTTGAATGCTTAATCTTTGACAGAGAATGATTTCAGGGTGGTAGGGAGGAGCAAGGGGAGACTGTAAAAGTCTCTTGTACAAGTTGGTGCTTGTACATCCGATAGTTGTAGCTTCCATTCAGTAGGTGTTGAAGAAACAAAGGTAGCAACCTCATCTGTGTCGTAGCTCAGATAAAATAAGAATGTAAAGAGGAGTTGGAGCTTGCCTTTCATTCATAAGAAGAAGAGGTTTTTCCCTTTTGGGTTTCCTCATGAAAATATTTGTGTCATTGTCTATTTATGTGATTGCATATTTATTTATTTCAATGATTTGTAGAAGACATACAGTAAAAGGCATAATTTGTGTTCATTGAGTAATCTATTAAATAAAAGGAAAGAAATTTTATCTAACTAAAAGGCATAATTTGTGTTCATTGAGTAAAATGTTTTAAAGAAAAGAAAATTTTACCTAACTGACTCACCCCCCCAAGTAGGGCTATCATGTTTCACCTGTATCGAGCAAAATACTTTAAGATTCTAATTTAATCACCCGTAGAAGTTTATCCTGATAAGAACGTGATTTTACTCAAACATGGATTACCCATGCTTGATGACACACTATGTTTTGAGACCAAGGATGAAGTTGTTTTTGTAGTCTCAAGGAGCAGATGTTTGGCAAGTTGTGCTGAATGAATATAGTGCGACTCAACATTTCCAACGATGTTGCGGTGGAAGAAATTGTAGCTGAGAGTAATCCAAAGCTATGTATGCAATACCTGGAGTATTGGCAGGTTTAGAATTCGTTAAAGTAATGCATTATGAGTCAACAAGAGTACTAGGACAAATTGAAGAAGGTATATGAATGAGATACTAAGGTAAAGAATGCCAAATTACAATCATATGAATTCAATTTGAAAGTTTAAAGATGGAAGAATCTGAAGATATAGCTAATTATTTTCTTCGTATTGATGAAGTTGTCAATACTATGAGAGGTTTAGGAGAAACAATTGAAAATGGTATTATTGTGCAAAAGTGCTTAGATCTTTACCTGTAAGATTTGATCCCAAAATATTTCTTTTAGAAGAAAGAACCTATATTGCTACTTTATTAATGGATGAGTTGCAAGGAATACTAACAATATATGAGATGAGGACATCTAATGAGAATCTTTCCAATAAGGAAGCAGCCTTTCAAGGCAAAGAAGAAGGACAAGAAAAAGGTTGAAATAGAAACCAGTAATCATGAAGATTCAAGGTATGATGAAGAAGCTAACTTTGTCAAAAATCTAAAAGAGGTACTGGAAAGTACAGAGGTAAAATTTCTCTCAAGTGCTTTGATTGTGGTAGAATAGGCTTTTGCTTCTGGGTGTCCTTTCTCAATAAACATTCTCATTGAAAGAAATTCATAACAAAGAATATAAGAAAAATGTATAAGCCATTTTGTTAGAAATTCTTATAAAAAGAAAAGTCTATTCATCAAAAATAATAGTGAGTCCTCAGATATAGATGAAAGTGATGAAATCTCATATATAAGACTTTTTATGGACATGGAAAATCAGAATGATGAACATATTGAAGAATAAGAAGGTGAAGTTGACCTAGAAGATGAACTTGTAAGTGCTTTGTCTGAACTAAAGAAAGTAAGAAGAGAGTGCAAACAATTCAAAAGAGAAATTGAAAAACTAGAATTTGAATTACAGAAATCAAATGGTTTGATTGGACGAAGCTACCTAAACTTTCATGTTAGTTGACTTAGTTTAAAAATAGAAGAAGCTAGAGTGATTGAAGAAGCTCTAACTAAAATGTTTGCGTAGGATAAGGAAAATGAAGTTTTAAAAATTGAATTAGTCTCATTAAGAAAGAAAGTACAAGAAAATAATTTGAATCATAGTTCTTAAGTGTTGAATCAAATTATTTGTAGTCAAAATCAACATATGATAAGACTAAAATTGGTTATAAATCTACAGTAACAAATGGATGTTCTAGTTCATGTTGAGGAAAGGTAAAAGAAGGATAATCAGAGAAAATTACTAGCAAGAAGATTGAATCAAAAAGGAAAAAAGAGAATCAGGCTTCAACAGTACATAGAAAAATTTATGGCAGACATCAAAACAAGTTTGAAGGCTATTGTTTCTTCAAGAGGCATGGACACAAAGCAACTTTCTGTAATGTTTTTTTAAGAAATATAAGTGCACATAACAACCATGACATATCTAGATTTGAATATGAAAGAAGACATGATAAATTTATTCAGAACAATGTGAACAACTCAAATAACAGATTTGATGCTTTAAAATTTGAGGTTAAATGCTATAGGTGTAATAATACTTTGGACATATTTCAAGAAACCGTCCAATGAATTTCCAAAAATATGTTATAAACTAATACAAAACAAAAAACTAGTTATTGGAAAAGGAAGAATGATCATTTAGAAGTTGAAGAGTGCAAACTTGTTTTGCAAGCTGATCATAAAATTAAGTGGTGCGTGGACAGTGGATGCTCAAAACATGTGACAGTGCAAAAGCAAATTTTTGATTCTTTAGATGAAAGAAAAAGAAGGTTCAGTCACATTTAGTAATGATCAATCAACTCGAATAGTTAGAAGAGGCATCGCTTGTTTGACCAAAACAGATAAATTTATTGAAAATGTTTTGCATCGGGTGGAAAATATGGAACATAACTTGTTGAGGGTAATTCAAATGTGACAAGGGCATCTTATGATATCTGATTCTAAACAATGTCAACCGTGGATGCTAAACAAATCAATTAGCTTGGAACAGCTGACATCAAATAACATATACATTTTACATGAGAATACGTTGCTATCTTGGACACATACGAAAGCTGGTTACATTCTGGACATTAACCGGACAATCCGATCCACTTAAATAAAAGAGGCAATAAGGAACTTAATTTTCATAAAGAATCTTTCCAACTCTATCTGTAAACAATGTCAACATGGTAAACAAACTAGAGTTTAGTTTAATACCAAAGAACATTCTACAACAAACCTTGGAACATACATGCTGATGTATGGACCTATGAGGACAAAATGTCTAAATGGTGAAAGATAATTTCTATTATTTGTGGATGATTTTACCAGAATGACTCTGGGTTGTTTTTATTGAAAAGAAGTCTGAAACATTCAACCGTTTTCAAATTTTCAAAGATTTGACTGAAAATGAAATTGACAGATTAAGGCCAAGGTCGCATAATGGAGGAGAGTTTATATCAAAAAGAATTTAACAATTACTGTAACAGAGAAATGAATTAAAAGACATTTCATCTATTACAAACACCTCAAAGAAATGGTGTTGTTGAAAGAAAAAACAGAAATTTTATGGAAATGGCAAGAACAATGCTAAATGAGTCCGGGGATTGACACGACATTGGCCTCAAGTTGTTCACATCATTGTACACATCTTGAATAGAAGTTTGCCAAGAAATAATAATGATAAGACACCCTATAAATTATAGAAAGGAAGACCAACAAAACATAAAACATTTTAGAATCTTTGAGACAAGGTGTTACATTAAAAGAATTGATGAAAATCTGGGAAAATTAGACTCAAGAACCGATGAAGGTATATTGGTTGGATATTTATGTTCAAGAAAGGCTTATAAACGCTATAATTTCATATTAAGAAAGTTTTTTTGAATCTATAGATGTAAGGTTTTATGAGTCCTCATTTTTGAAGCCCAAATCTAAACAAAAGTGATCAACAAATACATGATACATATGACAAACATAAGATGGATGAAGAAGTAAGGGAAACAGAAGAAACTAAGGCTATTGAAAATGAACAATTAATTCCTACTTTGATATAGGGTACAACTCCATCCAAAATCATGACTCCATCAAAGACTCCAAGAAAGAGAATACAAAAAATTCAAATTCTAAAGCAACAAGCACTGGTGACATAAATGCGTGTTGGAACAAGAAGGTATGCTGAATCCACCTCAAGCACCCATGAACAAGCATCTTTACTTCTCCTGACTGAACCAAAATACTGAAGATGCAATTAAAGATGAGTACTGAAGGAGTTAAATGAAGAACTTGAATAACAGGAAAAAATAAGACATGGAATTGGTTCCGACCCTTGAACAAGAAATGTCATAGGGACTAAAATGGTTTCTAAACAAGAGCTTGACGAAGCATATAAAATAACTAGAAACACGGCCAGATTGGTTTGTGTTGGCATGCACAAGTAGTTGAATAGATTTTGGAGAAACTTTACTCATATTGTAAGAATGAATCCATTAGATCTAATTTATCTTATGCCGCCTCTAAACACATTAAATTTTACCAAATGGATGGCAAGTCCAATTTTGAATGGTGATTTAGAGGAAGAAGTATATATGGAACAAATAGATGGTTTTCTTAAGGCCAAGAAGCGTAACAATATGTTTATTGTGTTGAAAAGGCATTGTATATTGAAGTGTAAAGCAACTGCTAAGGGCTTGTATTCGTGACTTGACAATTACTTTGAGGCAACAAGGATCTGTGAGTTGCACGACCTGATATATTATATATTTAAGAAGAAAATGATAGCTTGATCATTGTTGAGATATAAGTAGATGATATCATTTTTTGTAATGATGATAATAGTCACCAAACAACATTGGAAAGTATGCAAAGAGTTTGAGATGTCCATGCTAGAGAAATGAAGCTTTTCTTAGTTTGCAAATTACTCAATGGTAGCCCATTCTCAAACCAAGTATATCAATGAAATGCTTAAGAAATTTTAGATGGAAGAGTCCAAACCAGATGGCACTCCCATGGTTATTGGTTGTAAATTAAGTTTGATGATACTAAAGATGTTGGTCAGACAATATACAGATCTATGTTTGGTAGTCTTCTTTATGCTGGCTGCCACCACAAGACCTGGAGACATTATACGCATTTTGTCAAGCTGGCGTGTTCAGCCTTCACCAAAACTTCATCACTTGCGTCAAAATGACACTTTCAACATCTTAAGGGGACAAAGAGTATGGTTTGTGGTATCCTATAGGTAATAATCTTGATTTATATGCTTTCACTTATGTTGATTGGGCAGGTTGTGTTTATGACAAGAAGAGTACTAGTGGAGCAACATTTTCTCTTGGAGGATGTCCAGGTTGGTCGGCAAAACAACCTGCGAGTGTCCTCGCCTACCGCTAGCTTATTAATACATAGTAGTTGCAACTTGTTGCACTCGTCTATGGATGAAATAGATGCCAGAAGATATACACATTTTCATTATGATGAACCTATACCTATCTTCCGTGATAATACCGCAATTAGTATTTCTAAAATCATGTTATGTATCTGAAAAACAAAGCACATTCCGTTTAAATTTCATTTTCTAAGAGAGTAGGTTATGTCTAAAGTTATAAAGTGGAATATGTTGGCACAAAGGATCTGATAGTAGATGTATTTACTAAACATTTACCTAAATGCAATTTGAAAGTCTCGTGGATCTGTTAGTTCTCCTCAGAATTTCATTTCATTTTCAAAGATTGTACGGGCTTCATTATAAAATCAGACCGCACAGGTTTATTGACTAATATTGATAGGGGGAGTTGCTTATAAAATGATACATCTTTGCAAGTGGTTTTATTTGCTCAGAGGGAGTATGGTTGACTCTTCCACAGAGTCAAAATAGGGGAGAAGAGATTTAAATTTTTCCATCAATGCCAAAGGAGCTCTGTTGGTCGCCAGGCTGTGTTTTGTCATTAATGTCAAACTTATTGCAATTGGTTCGCTTAAGAGTTCTCTTCGAATTTGGGAATCAAGAAAGGAGGACTTCAACCTTCGATATCATGATAATGCTTTAAATCGCTAAAAAGCAAAGTCCCGAGACAGACCGGGTTCTATCAATGTAAAGGTCGGGACCGGCCGACGTAGAAAAGTGAATATCGGAAATCGTGTCAAAGGAAGGAAATGTGATAGAATCAATCTCGAAATGCCAAAATGTGAAAATCCTAACGTTGTCGAAACATGAATGTCAAAATACCTAAAGGGACACACGTCACATGATCCTGGGAGTTTCTATTTCACGATTCTGGGAGTTGGAAGTGTCAAGCAAACCCACGAGCAGAATGATGAAATCATGAATGTGAAACACCTCATTTCGAGCTCGACATCGAGTTGGAGGAGTCAAGAGTCTATACTCTTCATCATAGGAGTCCGGTTAAATGTGAAACGTTGAAACTCAAATGTATTAGAAAGACTCCATTTCGAAATACAACCAGAAATCAAAGATCAAAGGAACTTTAACCTTTAGCGCAGCGAACCCCGAAATGCTGAAATGGTAAAAGTTGAAATGCCAAAGTACCAGGGTCTCAAAAACCAAAAGCAAAAAATGCCAAAATGCCAAACGATGAATAAGCCCATGGTCATATAGCCAATGGGCATATGAATTAAACACAATAAAGTGTCTTTCCGAAGCGCTCGAGGGTTATTATATGCTAAGACAAAAAAATGTATGATCATCGAACGATCCCCGGCACAACATTTAAAATGATCGTGTGGCTATTGTTCTTCTTGAGACCTTGACCAATAATGATCACTGCAAGGCAGTTATTCAGTTATTGCAACTGAATCTTTGAAGCCCCGAGGGTCTTATTGTAATGCGTTGATGATATAAGAAGATATATAAATTGAATGTTGCAAGAAAAGAAACGTGTGAGGATTATGGGAGATATATAGCTTTGTAAAATTTGAGGAAGAGAAAAGATAGAGGGAGAGAAGACACATACAATGCATTCATATAACCCTGCTTTTTGGTCCGGCCAAGAATGAATTAGATATGAAAAACATAGAAGATTTGAATGCTTAATCTTGACAGAGAATGATTTCAGAATGGTAGGGAGGAGCAAGGGGAGACTGTAAAAGTCTCTTGCACAAGTTGGTGCTTGTACATCCTGGAGTTGTATCTTCCATTCAGTAAGTGCTGAAGAAACAAAGGTAGCAAAATTTCTTATCCGGGTTGTAGCTCTATAAGAATGTAAAGAGGAGTTGGAGCTTGCCTTTCATTCCTAAGAAGAAGAGGTTTTTTTTTTTTTTTTTTTTTTTTTTTTTTTTTTTTTTTTTTTTTTTTTTTTTTTTTTATTTTTTTATTTGAATGATTTGCAGCAAGAAATATAGTAAAAGGCATAATCTGGGTTCATTGAGTAATCTATTAAATAAAAGGAAATAAATTTTATCTAACTGATTCACCCCCCACCCTCCCGCTAGGGCTATCATGTTTAACAATGGTATCATTTATTCCAGAGGACAAAGAAAATAATGAGGGCCTAACATAACCATCAACATAGACCGAAGTGCCTCATTATTTTGGCAAGTCTCTCTAGACTCATATTTCATATAACCAACAACTTGAAATGGGATATTATGATTAAATGATGTGAACTTGGAGTTCTTTTCCACTCTAGAATATATATCATCAATATATATGTGATAGCCACTAACATTTTATTCTTCTATATGTACATTATGAACATATTGTACCTTATTGATATTTTTCCATGTAGATTGAGTTTGAAAGGGATACTGAATAGTTACATGCACAACACATCCATCAAAAATATCGGGGTATAAAGAATAAAAAGTAGAATATGTGGGTAGATGCTGGAAGATCATTGTTGTCATTGATGTCAACCCCAGTCATAAGCCTTTTGGACCTGCAAGATTGATGAAGGTATTTAGACATGAAGAAATGGACATGCGATACAACACCCATGGATGGATAGTATACATCATGTTGTTTCCGTGGTATGTGGCATCACTTGGATCTCATGGTTGAGGAGAAATGAATTTTGAAAATGACAAAGTGAATAGAAAAAGGCTGTGCTACATGTAGGCATTCAAGATAAATTAAAGAAAAGAATTACAAAATAAGAAAGGTCGTCGACCTAATGTTAAAAGGAAGTGAAATAAATAAACATCATTATACATTCATTTGATACAAAATGAATTTCATGGGTAATAAGAAGAAAAGAGAAGGCCGGATTTCAAGGAGTGATGAAGTCTTTGGTGATGTGTTCAAAGATATGTTATTTTCAGGTCATCTTACCATTTTGATATAACCTTTTTTCTAGAACTATCTATTTATGAAATCGCTATGGTATTGAGAGAATACATATCAATGTACCTCTAGTAAAAATTCAGCCTCTTGATCTGCTATAATTATGGAGATACACTCTGAAGATAGGGTTCGTGACCAGTCTTAAAGCTAGTCAATAAACAGTGTTCCTCGAAAAAGTGATACAACTTTCATCAAGAATCCAAATGAAGTGGAAAAATTTCATTGGAAATATATCACTTTAGTTTTGTGTGAGTTTCAGAACTGGATGTTAATTATTGAGCGCGTGGAATTTCAGGTAAAGTTCACTCCGAATAGACCGTAATTGAATAAAGCCCACCACTTTTCTATAACCTCTTTGGGGAGGATTCAAGGATTGGAAAATTGGAGGAGTTTAGAGAATACATTGAGTATTATCTACAGGATCAGATTACCTAAGAATTGAATAATTGTGAAAATTGAAGAAGTCTCAGAAGCATTATCGTTCTATGTGATGATTGGCTGATGGTGATGATTTAATGTAAAGTTTTATTATCTCTCATATATTCTTGGTGGAAGGAGGGGAAAGGATGAGAGTTCAACTCTCTGATATTGAGGATTGTATCTTCCTCTTGAGTTTATCCCTCCCTTTACATTTGAAGTTGTAAATACCTTGAAGTCATTACTTTCCTTGAACAATAACCATTGATTATTTCATATATTGTGCATGGTGTATCAGGTATTGGTTTAACTCTTTATACTATTGTTCATTTCATTGGATATAGTTGAATGGTTTAAGTATAAGTTGAAAAAGGTTTTAAATTCCACTTGATACTGATTCACCCTCTCAGCATCAACAATTGGTATCAGAGTAGGTTTCCTTAAGAACAATTTAACCATTGGAAGGAAAATCCGAAGAAGAGATGGATGACCACAGCACATTTCAAATGGGATTCAAAATTTATTAAAGAAATTATGCATACTGAAGTGATAGAGTAAAAACTTGTCTAACTGCTTAGAGTAGACATTTGGTACTCAAATGGCTATGTAATCCCAAATAATGCTCCAACCCATCCAAATGAGGGCCACGAGTTGTAATTCAAAGCTTCTACATGTTATGAGAAAATTACTGAACCAACCATTACAGTAAGTGATGGATGTAGCACTTCTAAAGCAGGTATGGACAACTCAAGAACATCTACTTACAGATCCAAAAGTTAAGCAGTCAAGCTTCAATGAGATAGAGAATTTGAAAATTGAAGATGAATGGGAAGAAGATATTAAACCTATCTTCTTAGAGCTGATGAAGTTGTTAATTCTATCAAAAGATTATGTGAAGAGATCTATGAATCCTTGATTGTACATGCTGACTACTTCTCTTGAAGTATGTTGTTAAGGTCTCCACCATTGAATAAATTAGAGACTTGACCAAAATGACAATGGATGAATTACATGTATCCTTTAAGGAATATGAAATGAGAACAAGTACAAAGAAACTGTGACAAAACAAATGGCTGTACCAATGTCTGGTGATTAGGTGAAGAGATCAATGAACTGCTATTGTACAAAAAGTGCTGAGATCACTTCTCTTGAAGTATCACGTTGCTGTCTCCACCATTGAAGAAACTAGGACTTGACCAAAATGAAAATTGATGAACTACATGGACTCTTATGGAATATGAAATGAGAACGGGTATAAAAAGTGACTAGACAAACAATGAAGCAAACTTTAAAACCATAAAGAAGACAAAGAGCGATTAACCTACCTTGATGAAGAAATAGTAAATTTTGTAATAAGGTTCCATAAGGGAACTGGAAGATAAAAAGGTAAGTCTCCTCTCAAATGCTTTAGAATTGTAGAATAGACATATTGTTGAAAATCATACTATAAAAAAGAGAAGTCTCAACAATAAAAAAGATCTTCTACCCAAGGATGACATCCCTCAAAATGAGAGTGATGAAGAAGATAATGATGGAGGAGAAGTCTCTTCATAACCCAAGAAACCAAAGATGATGATCACAACAGTTCTAAATAAGAAGAAATCCACGGTGAAGAAGATTCAGATGGAGAAACCAACATTGATTCCTTTGGGGATACAAAGACAATACAGAAAGAGTGAACAAGAAGATGAGAATATTCTCATCTTCTTGTTGAAACTGAAAATAGCATGTTTAGAAACACAAACATAATACTAAAAGGTGAATTGAGAAGTTGTGAAGAGAGAACAAGTCGGAAAAGACCATTAATAAATGAAGGAACAATGAAGATTATGAGAAATTGAAAGCAAAAATTGATCACACAAAGAGGGGAGCTACTATTGACAAAATAAAAGTTGAAGAAGTTCAAAAGCATAAAAATTAGATGAGATCCTTAGTACCAAAGATCCTAAACCATAAAGACAGTGACCTTGCATGTCTACGCTTAGCATTACCAAATGGGAAGCAAGCTGAAAATGATAAACTCAACCACCTGGCAACAAGTTGAACAACAAGATAGAAAATTAGAATTGTAAGGAATGACATCAAGAAGATCCTCTTCCATCGCATGAAAGCAATCATTATGAAGGGAAACTACAAAAGAATATATCATGAACCCATATGGACCACACCAAAAAGAAGACCACCCCTACATCAAAATTTCTTTCTTGACATTGTTATACCTAGAAATTCTTTTGGACACAAGGCAATCAATTGTAGAATCAAATTTGTGCTGAATAACTATGTAAGCTACATGAATGGTAAAAATAGTAGATATGAAATGTTCATAGACATTTCAACAGAATTATAATCCATTTAAACCATTAATGGATCAAAATATTGTATGTTACTAAGTGCACACTGGTCACAAAGCACCTAGGATTGCGAGATGAAGGCGATAATCATATATGCCAAATGTTTACATACCAACTATAACATGGAAAAAGAAAATTCCACACAATGAAAATTGTCAATAGACCATCGCTAAAGAATGCAAAGAAAAGATGAATGGTTCATAGATAGTAGGTTCTCATCTCATATGATCTGAGATCAAAGCAAATTTGTCATCTTGAAGAAAAGGGTTGAAATGTTACTTAGAGATGAATCATCTACAAAAATACTTGAAAAAGGAACTATAAAGCTTTCCTGGAAGTGAAAAGAATGAAAGTCCTATTGGTTGAATATATATGAAGCGACACCTCTGTCGCAAAAAAAAATGACTAATGATAATTTTACATTTGACTCTCAAACAAAATCGAAAATAACTCAGGAAGATTGGTTTCAACTGTAACAAGAAGACCTAACAACATACACATCCTAGATGAAGTAAGAGAGAGAAGACAAAAGCCACAATGTAAGGATCTTCCAAGGAAGAAAAAAGTCCCAAAGACCAAAATAAGGATGAAGTATTATTATGCGCTATATGTTTAGGGGAGCTGTGCCCAAAGAAGAAGGTTGCAATTCTCACACAAACCGTGGGAGTTTGCCCTTTTTTCATTGATGTCATGTGCTAAAATTGGGATCAAGGATGATAGGGGAGCATGAGCGTCAATTACAGACAAAGGGGAGATTGTTGGAAGATTGTTTGTTGTCATTGATGTCAACCCTAGTCAAGGATTTTGGACCTAAGCATTGATGAAGGTATTTGACATGAAGGAATGCACATGCATATACAACAAACATGAATGGATAGTATACACTACAAGTTGCTCTCGGTGGTATATGGCATGTCACGCGGGATCCTCATGGTTGAGGAGAAAATGAATTTTGAAGATGACAAATGAATTGGAAGAAGGAAGTACATGTAGGCCCTAAAGATAATTAAAGAAAAGACCTACAAAATAAGAAAGTGTCATGCCCTGGCTCCTAATGTTAAAAGGAAGTATATAAACAGCATAAATAAACATCATTATACATTGATTTGATACAAGTCGAATTTCAGAGGTACAAAGAAAAGAAGGTTGTATCTTTTAAGGAGGATGAAGTCTCTTTTAAGATGTGTTCTAAGGTATGTTATTGTGGTCATCTTAACATTTTTGCTAGAACTTTTCTAGAACGACTAGGATGTAGAAATCACATGGTATTGAGAAGACATACTGCACTTGTAAAAATTTCATCTCGATTCACTATAATTATGGAGATACACTCTGGAATATAGGGTTTTTGACCAGTCCTAAGTCTAGTCAATAAACAAAGGTTCCAAGTAAACAACACAATGTTTTCACCAAAATCCAAATGAAGTGGACAGATTTCATTGGAAAGAGTACAAACTTGAAGCCTCTGTGAGCTCTTAGAATTGATGTTAATTCATTGATCACTGGCATTTCACAGGTAGTTCACTCCTTTGAATATATCCTCGTATCTGAATAAAGTCTACCATTCTTTCTATAACCCTTTGGGAGGATTCAAGGAGGAAAACTGGAGGCTTCAGAGAATACATTGAGTAACATTATTCATAGGACAAGAGCACCAAGAATTGAAGAATTCTACAAATTTAAGAAGTCCTGAAGCTATCATCGCCCCAGATGATTGGCTGATGAAAAGATGATTTAATGTAAAGTTTTTATTATCTCTAATATTCTTTGGGTGGAAGTAAGAGGCAAGGATGGAGATTTCAACTTATACTTGAGTATTTGTATTTTCCTTGGAGTTTTATCCCTCCCCTTACATTTGGAAGCTGTAGCTACCTTTGAAGTCATTACTTTCCTTGAACAATAACTATTGATTATTTCTCATATATTGTGCATGGTGCATTGTGGTGTATTGGTGTAACTCTTATACTATTGTTCATTGCTCATTGGATGTAGTTGAATGGTTTAAGTATAAGTTGAAAAAGGTTTTAAATTGTACTTGATACTAATTCACCCCCTTCTCAGTATCAACAAGAGATTGAAATGCCTCTCTAGAAAGAGACTCATTTTTAGTAGCAGTCTCTCTGAATTGTATCATTTCTTATATTAGCACACCAATGTATAATTTCAATTGTGAAACTATAAATATCATACAAGGCATTGTTTCACAATCAACAATTCTATCCTTCACATCACTCACCTCATTTGAATAAGATACAAATTGTTGTATTGAAAGTGTTATGCATTGTGTGTTTAGTTTTTCTTCTTGAGTTAACTGATCAACATTGTTATTTTTCTCCTTTAAAATATGTAAACATAAAATATCTTCTAAAACATACTCATGATTAGGATATAGGAGCAATTCACAACAATTTTTAGAACAAGGCTCAATGAATGATTCAGTAACTATAGGAAAACCTTCTTTATTTTTCTAAATTATACTAAATGAGGTTATAACAGTACAACAACCATAATCAACAGAAATTAATTCCAAATTATTTAATTATGAGGGAGATACCATGTTTTGTGTGTCCAAATTTTCTTCCTCAAATAACCAATCAACATTCATGTCTTGTTTTGGTGAAAATTCTGAACACAAAACATTATCCAAGACACATTAATGTTCATTCTTAGTAAATAAAGATAAGAGAAATTCACATGAATTTTTAGAACAATAGGGTTCAAGAATGGTATTGGGGAGATAATCAGTGGTATGGTATATGATGGCGACCCAAAGAAGTTCTTCTTGAATCTCTTCAATCAAACTAAGAGAAGAGTGTTCCACACCACAATCATGAACACATAAGTTAGACTCAATCTGATCCATTCCTGAGTTAGTTGTCATATTTTCAGGCATATGACATTTTCTTCATCTTTCTTCGTAGTTTCCTCCTTCATTTTCTCTGATGGAAAAAATAAAATAGGACAATGAGAACCTGACATAAGTATCGTTGTAACCCAAAGTTTTTCATTGTCAGCATGAAATCCTTCCTTTTTTTCAACTATAGAAATATATAAGCTCTCGTTTACTATACAAGAGATTTATTTTTCATCACTAGGAAAAACTAGGGGGATGGAATGGTGGGAGGATACATATACTTCTTCCAAACTAACATGTTCTCTCTTATATATATCCCAAAAAATGAACAAGGATCCAAATATATGGTGTTCGACCAAATGATTAGTATCCACAGCATTTTCATGTGAATGCAAATCAACATGTAAACTAACATTGAGGCATGATTCAGATTCTTCACTCACTAGCTGATATTTTTCATTAGAAAGATAAATTAGATATAGAATCCATTCACTAATAGAGGGCATATCATCCACATGAAATCTATAGAAAATACATTGTTGATATCAATTCTTGCTTCCAGAATTTCCCTCCCTTTTCTATTTTCTCATCTTTTTTTTTCTATTTCTTTTCCCTCTTCTATACATACCCTCATTCCCCTTTGTTTTTCTACCTTCTCTTTTCCCTTTCTAGTTACCATACTTAGACAATTTTCAAAAACGACGGGTTCGTAGGTTGGAAGACTCGTGGGTCTTCACCTCCATCCATGTTCCTATATCATGAGTCTAACCGACCGCCCTATTATAATATACTTAACCATTTCTTGCAACCGCATGTTCATGGGTTCAAACTTTCATATTCCAAGTTCCACAACCTCCATTTTGCACCCAAAGACCTGTGATCTACATTATGACCACCAGACTTGTCATGAGTACTGAGCTCCTAAGTATCTCATTTCTCCTGTATCCAAGTCTGACACATTGTTGTGCAATACTTAGCCTATTTTTTATTGTTCGCAACTACGGGTTCATGGGTCACTGGGTTGGGAGGTTCACAAAAAACCTCAAATTCAAATTTCTCTCGTTTGTCCTCGCCATATTCATGATTTTCCCAATACGCATTTAGTATGGTTTAATGCTAATAATTGGTCATGCAGGTTCCGTAAAGATCATCATTAATAAGTGAAGGGATTGAGAATATTTTTCATTAAATTGCATTAAAGAACAATTTTCCAAGGGTTATATTATTTTTATATCTCAGAAATGTTTCATTTCAAGTTATTATCTAGTTGAAAGAACACTCTCTTCAACTTATGGCAGCAGCAGCCAGACAATAATTATGTGGCGATACTTTGAACATTTTTTATCGTGAAGACTAGAACTTTCAGTGGTCTATAGCATACTCATATTATTCATTGCCCCCTGAACAGAAATATATAATCTAGACTTCCGTAATTTCTCGTGCAAGGTGTGTTCTTGAGGTATTCGACTACAAAGAACTAGTTGCATGGTGCGTTGAGAAATATGTATTGACTCATTGAATCATACAACTCCAATATCATTCCCCCATCTCTCTTTCACCACAAGTGTTTTGTAAGATGTTGAAGCTCCCTAGGCCAACACTTACCTTCAAAGGAGAGGATTGTAGAGAATTTCTAAAAAAACATAGACAATTGTCTAGTGGACTATTCCGTAAAGAATCATGATATTGAGGAAGTGCTACATGGCATTTCCCTTGATTTGAGAGACTTGGAGGGAGAGCTACTCAATATCAAAATCCATCATGAGATAAATATGGCACCAATGAAAAATTATATTGAAGAATGGTTCAAGAAAGCAATCGAAAAATTGACCAACGAGGGGCAAGAAACAGTTGAGACGTTTTTTGTAACCGTTAATGAAGATAATAAAAGGACACCAACAAGCAAGTAAATACATGATATACCACCATAGTAAGTTTGTGTTGATCATATCTTTCTTTCTTTATCAGTTCCTTCATCCAATTACTTTGCTTCTTTGACTAGAAAGATTTAACCAAAGTCTGATAACTTCTCTTTTTCTTCTCTCCAGGTCTTGTTGTTCTTTTACCGCTCATCATCCTCCTTATACAATATCAATTCTTTTTCATATTTTATTTATGGTCCATGAGAGCCCCAATCCAAGTCCTTAGGACAAACACATTTTAAATTTCAAAGAATATGTAAAAGACTATGTATTTTTTTTAAATTTTAAGAGAGTTATTTCAGGATCAATTTGACTATGCACTTGTAACTCTGATTTTTGAGTATAAAGTATTTGAGATTGATCTATCATTATCTTTATTTGAGCTTCCCATGTGTCAACTCTATTAAAGCTCTCTTATGCATGCAGATCATCTTCTTTTTATTTTATATGATCATAAATATTTAGTTCAACTATGATGGATGTGAGGAAATTTTGATTATCTTCTTTAAATGTATGAATTGTGTTGTTCCTGGTCATTTCTCGGGAACTTTCTCTAAAATAGAAAAAAAAAACCCTTTATTTTTCTGGCAATATTTATATTTCTTTGAGTACCCTGACAGCCTTCTGCAAAGTCCCATATTCTGAAAACCTAAAGTCCCAAGAAAATATTAAAGTAAAGAGGAGTACCACCTCTATAAAAATGCAGGGGGATTTAAAAATCCTCATGAGGTTACCATTTCTGTAATGACCCTTTACTTATTAATATGAATAATTTCATAAATAATCCTTCAGAGTGAGGTATGTAAACTCAAAGTCATGAATGGTTTACTTAGATTATTACTTACCGCTGAATACAGCGTAAGTGTTGAGATAAATTGTAAATTATGAAAAGTTTACTTCTTGTAGAGCTCATAGCAATTAGAAATTAAGTAATTAGTTAGAAATATAACGTTAATTTAAAATCGGGTTGCTACAATTTCGGTCCTAACGGATTCAAGCGTCAACATGTTTTGAGACCATACTGGGAAATGAACTGAAATTTCAAATTCAGTTTAGCATTTTTTGAAAAATATATGATTTTTCCCAAGGCTGATTAGCCCCACCTAGAAATTGGATTGAACAATCAACGAAGCATCTTACATCATCTATAAAATATGGTAATAATGACAGTTGAGACCCAAGAAGAGTTAAAAATGTCATGGAATATCTTAGTCTGAGAAGAAGAAAGAGAAATCCTTCAGAGATAGAGGAGAGAGGAGTGACAAGACTGAAGAAACCAAAGGCTAGCTAGAGTAGCACAAGGAAAAGGTTGGGATTGAAACTGGATGAACACAAGGGACCCATTACCAAAAGTAAAAGAAAGAAACTATGTATTCTAAGAAGTGGAAATCATATTTCTACAACATCTCTAGATATGGAAGAAAGAAATGAACAACCACGAGAACAACCACATGAGGAGAGACAAAAAGGTGGAAGAGGTCCTGCAAGAAATCAAGAAAATCGAAGAAGAATAAGATATTCCCATTTGAATATTCTAAGCGAGCAACATGACCTCCCTATTCTCCCTAAGGGTACCCTGAAGGAATTTTCTGGAGACGGAACAATCGATGCAAAGAGGCACCTTCACTTATTTCTTGATGTTTGTGATTTTCATCGTGTTGAGTATGACGATGTGATGGTAAGGTTATTTATTCAAACCTTATCGAGAAGAGCATATGAATGGTATACGACGTTACCCAGTATATCAATTTGCTCATTTAACAACCTCAAAGCCATGTTTCTAACTATGTTTTCCCCTTAGATTTATTATCATACCCCTCTCACCGATTTCACCCAGATTAGTTTGAAGAAGAATGAAAGAATACGATATTTTAATCTTAGGTTCAATAAAATCTTGAGTAAGATTCCAGAAGATAAAATACCCAATGACCCATTCATACCCAGTTATTATAAGAATGTAATGCCCCCAAATGTAAAATATGCTATTAGAACATCTTATATGGATACCTTGGAGGAAGCAATAACTAAATCCACTGAGATGGAAGAAATTATGATTGAAACAGGTGTAGACCTCGATATTATACTGGAAAAAGTACAAAGGCAATTGGGAGGATTAAGTATTGATAATCAAGGAGCCTCTAGTTCAAGAAAGAACAAAGAATTCAAGCCACGATTGACTCGAGATCAAAAAATTAGAGTAGGATTTTTCACGGGATCCATACTAGATGTGAAGGTAGACCATGTTGTGGCACAAGAAACCAAGCAAAGAATTGAAATTGCGCAAATGAATAAAACTATCAAGAAAATGTGGAACGAGATAACCAGACTAAGAAGCGGGGGTAATTATGTGGCAAATCCAAGAAGTGGGTCCCAGAGAAAAGAAGGAATCCTCCCCAAGAAAACAAAGTGGGGTTTGAAAAAATGGATAATCCGCAAAGACCAAGGGTTCCCAGACAGCCTACTCCCAATGAAGTTTTTTTGGATGATGTATATGATGCGAAAATGGTTGAGCAGGAGAACTATTATTCATGTAACAACCCTCACGTTTAGTTACGACAACAAGCCTCTCATAACAAGTGCCCCAAAACAGGGACATGACATCCCACTCCCAACATCTAGAAGTCACATGATAACATGATGTAATCATCGTTAAAAACTAACATGGCCAATTCTAGGCTCTACAAACCATGACACGACACATTGTGCTAACCACTCATGACATAGTTGAATAAGCTATACAATTCCTAACCCACATCAATCCTAAAAATTAAATGTCTAAAATTAAGACTTAAGAACAAGATTAGAAAGCAAGTTACTAAAATGCCTTCTCTATCTTTAGGAATAATTGAATACTTGATGAAAGTTCTCAAAGATATTATATGCCTAGAAAAAGGGCAAGAGAGTTTCCATCACAACAACCCATATATGATTTTATGATTACATGTAAATACAGGAATATATATTGGTATTCAGGATGAGGCCATAATTACTAAAAATTCAACCTTTACTTTAAATGCTTACTTATGATAAACTTACGATGTTACTTATCTAGGGATCATACAGCAAAACTGATGATCTAAAGACCACCAGAAAGGGACTTATACGGTACAAGAAAAAAGTGAAAGTATGTCAATAAACGTCATTTACAGAATACTAAAACAATGACTCATACTACTTCTGAATAGTATTTTATCAGATTCACTACACTCTTATCAGGGTTCCTGCTAAGGTGTAAAGTAAATTTGGATAGTCAAATGTTTTTTCCCTTTCTTAAAACCCTCACAAGGTAATTTTAATAATTTCCATGACTTATCAAATATTAATGGAGATATACGCGATGGCAAAGTGGCCCCAAGATTAGCTAGGTAGAGGAGATAAACTTATCCTATAAAACACAGATGGCTAAACCTACAAAGATTCGGGACCATAATATGCCAGGCAAAGCTTGATGCCAGCTTGACATTTTTTTTTGTGAGACTTGATTGATTTCATACCAAAGGATCATCCTTGGATTCAAGATCAACAAAACAGATCAATCAAGTCTCTCATTATCTGCCAAAATTCCATTTGGTATACAATTAACAAGAATGAGAAGTTGCCCATCGTTAACATCAATCACAACACTAGTGTCCCTCCTGCAAGATGTCATAATTCATAGAACCAGTTGTAGTTTAAATCCCAAACTCTCATGCTCTCTACATAGACTCTTGTTTTGTCACAGTTCAAACCACTCAAAGTGCCATATATAAATATCCAATCCTTGAGAAAACATGGATTTTTAAACATGAGGAAAATGAACGCAGACTGTCCTTAATGCATGTACAGATAAAGTTCTTCGTACTGAGAGGATTGCACGATGACAACATCCTAGATCAAAAATTGTTTCGTTGGTAGTAGATGCTTGTTTTAAGCAAAGCCACAGAATTTTTCATCTCTTGGATCCTATTCTGGACAGAACATTTCAACTAAAGCTTTCTTTCACAGACTTGCATTCAACCTGGTTCTTGTCAATCTCCAATTATAAGAGCCCAAGACAACAACTATACTAGCTTATTGAACAAAAACAACGAAATCATTTGATCTTTGTAAATAGTCCATGCATTCTCTTTTATTCTTTCTCTCTGTTGATTAATCAAAATCATGACCAAACACAAAAATAAGGAACTCTGATGACTGAACATAATGTGGCATATACGACGCCAACTCCGAGGCCCAATATGTTGACTAATTGATGAATGCAGTTCGAAAGACTAATAGAAGAATCATAAAGGCAATTCGCAGTCTTAAAAATAATGGTGAGATTCGTGTCCATTCTACATCATTACACAGACCACAATTAATGGCAATTCGTGGCCATTCTGACATCATTACGTAGACCACAATTAATGGTAATTCATGGCCATTCTTACATCATTACGCAGACCACATTTAATGGCAATTCGTGGCCATTCTACAACATTACGCGGACCACAATTAATGGAAATTCATGGCCATTAGAGCAGCAATACAGTCGTCTTAAATAAGCAAAACACTGGACAGAGACACACCAGAAGGGAATTCATTGCTATCCTTATTAAAATGAGCAATCACTGTACAACCCACCTGCAGTAAAGGAATATAAACGTTTATTGGTAAGAGGTAAAGAACAGACAGACCAAGAAGACGTTAGGGCTCGATTCAATAGCATAGAAGTTAACAATTTCATTGTAAATATGTGTATTGCTGAGTTAAACGGCATGTTGTCAACATAAAAGAAACATGCATATGTATTGAAGTGTTTTACCAATTGCTATATCAATTGTTGTAATTAAAACACCACCACTACACTAAGAACACCATCATTCGCACATCCAAAAACACAGTCTAAGATTACGGTAACCTCTGGGTAAATAATACAAATCATGGGTAAATATCACCACAATTCGTTGACCCATCTTTTAACCAAAAAAAAATCGTTGGAAAAAAATTTTGAGAACACAACAGTGAAAGTAAAATCGTTGGTTGTCATTCAAGTGTATCACGAAGGTTGAGATCATCTTCAATAAATCAAGGTTCAGAAAAATGCCGAGATTTAAGCCATTGATACCAGGTGACGCAGAGTAAAATCGTAGAGTAAAGGCTGACCAGAAGTGAGGAAAAGCACACATTAAATCGCCAGGAGAAGCATTAAAAACTCAGTCTTAAATCATTGCCAAGAAGGGTATTAAAACGCTGAGTTACTTTGCCAAGAATGCATCAACGCAAGGATCAGACATAGAGGATAAAAGCGATTCACCAAGGGAAGGGTAATACAATCACCTAGGAAATCGATCGCAACAAGGTGCAATGACCATCAATCAACCAAGATCAATTAGAAGGGGTAGACAGTTGACGAGAACTTTCTTTGCTCACCATCCTCGCACAGAAAAGTAGGGCGTTGAGATCCATAGTTCTTTTAACACTAAGGCGACGACCATAGATCAGGCTCCTGGCTGACTGCTCAGGTGAGGACTGGTGAGCTAGGGACGAAGGCTAAACAACCTCAATGTCACAATCAACACACAGGGAGGTCACGACATATGGGTAAACAAATGCCATGAGAGTCAACAATCGTCTAGCTAGGCTCAGGAAAGTTCAGTTGTCAATCTAAACATCCAATCTACTTACATAATCAACATGCAGATCTAACTATAAACCTACAGCATCTATTATACAAATGAAAAGAGAGTATTGTTGCCTGATCACCCGCTCTGAGTGACGTCATGCGCGCTCTGTTCCGCTCCCGCTCACCGACCATCGAGACTTCACCGGTACCTCCTAGCCAATGCTAAGCCAATGCTAGGGGTACTCTTCTTCCCCCATAGCCCCCCGAGCCGCAAAGGGGCCACACAAACTATCCAGAGATTTCGACTAGCTCCCAGCTCTCCTCACAAGGTCGAGCTACCACTCCTCTCCGAGCTGGGTATCCCAACTCCCACAAGTAAATCAGTCAAGTAGATATTTCTGCAGCGTAACGTTACGCAAACAGAAGATGATCCTTCATCCTTCTCCTTCCTTCATTATATAGAGTTTCGATCTTCCTTTCTTTCCTAAAATCTCATTTAATTAAAGTTTTAAAATAAATTCCTTAAAATTCTTCTCCATACAAGTGTCACCCATCCCCTTCATTCCTCTATTATTTAATTTCTTTAATTAATTAATTATCTTATTTCCCTCACCCACCTAGAGTTACTCCTAGAATCACTCCTAGGTGTCCCCAAATTCCCTTACAGGTTTTAAAGGCTTTCCCTATTATGAAATTGTTAATTCAGTGTAAAATTAGAAAGCTCTTAAATGGTAGATTCTTTACTAAGTTGACTTTCCGCTTTTTCTCTTAAGTTCCCCTTTTCCCTTTTTATGTTACCTCTTTTCCCTAGTTTCCTATTTTTTTTATTTGCCCTCTTTCCCCTTTTTATTAGAACTCAAAAAGGCAGGTTTGGAATTTAACCCCTTTTCCCTTTTATCATTAAATTAGTATATTTTAAATTATCATAAAGACAAAACAATTAATTCCCTCTTTACATTTTATATCCACAAATTTTATTTTTTTGAATAAATTAAATTTCTTACTCCCTTTGTGTTACAAGATTTTACGAAGATCCTATTTATTATTTTAGTTGTTTTTATTTAAATTATTATTATTATTATTAAAGGTAGACTAAATTTTACCACTAGCATAATTTAGACTTAGACCTAGATTTTGTACTGGGCGACATTTAATTAGGGGAAATTGTTTTAAAACACTTAATACGTTATTTGTCCTAAGTCCATCTAGCTTCATTCCTCTATCATCAACAACGCGACGTGCCCTTCAGGATGCCTAGGTGCTCCAAGGGTGCCACTCGCCTCATATGTTCCATTGCGTGACGTGCCCTTCAGGATGCACTACGTGGTCCAAGGGTGCCACTCTCCTCTTAATATGTTTCCTTTGCGCAGCGTTCCATTCAAGATGCACTACATGGTCCAAGGGTGCCACTCGCCTCTTGACTGACTTGGTAGACATCAATAACCCCTGGAGTCAATACTCCGCCAGGTGAACTTGTGGGAGACTAAGGGCCTCTAAGTAATAAATCCCTTGCCTTATTACGCGCCCCTTAGAATCATCGTGAGTGACTGTCACAGTCTTCCCTCACTGCATCGTGGGTCCTCTCGAACTAGGTAATTGTTAACCTACAGTTCGAGCCACGGAGGGAGTGCTAGCAGGCTGTGGCAGGGCTGCTAACCACACCTCTCCCTCAACATCTTTGGTAGTCGTGTGTGACCCCTTTACTCTGTATGTGAGTCTGGTCGCAAGTTATCGTCAGCCTGCATCATCAACAAATCATGTCAGAACATATCCATATCATATCATCTAATCAGATGCACTAATATCACAGCAAAACAATCAAATCCCAATGTTATACTCCCTGACTCAATCAGGAGTCCAAGGGGTTCCATCGATGCCTCTACATCCTTGAGGTCCAAAATCCTGCAAGCTCAGTAAAATCGAGTCAATAGCACCTGTCTATGTCAAAGCGGTAAAACAACATGTCATCAACCCATAACGCCTCATAATCAAATCAAAGGTTTTAATAGAATAATAATCTGGATCACTTGCGAGCAAGTGTCCTCAAAGAATAAGTTCTCTCACTACGCCAGAGCGGGATGTTAAAATTCACCTGATGAAAGTTTTGAAAATATATAGATGAACATATGTGAGACGTCCATGTATATATTTGAAGAAGGCGACAACGACCCCAACTCGCAAGAAAACGTCGCCCAGATAAGAGGGTTTGTAAATAGATCCAAGAATAAAAATGATTCTAAAAAGGAAAAGAAAAAAGATAAATAAAAAACGAATGAGAAAATGATGGATAAAGTTGGAAATAAGAAGAAACACCTGATGTCAAACTCCACTTAGATGACATACAATGGTGTAGAATACCTAAGTAAATTAAGGATAAATCTTCCTTTTACAGAAGTGGTGAAGATTCCCCAACAAAGGGAAAACATTTTGAGATTAATGAATGATCCATATGAAAAAGAAGAAGTTGTTATTACCAGTCTGAGACAAATCCATAACCAATCAACCGTCAAGTTGAGAGGTAAAATTCCTCCCTTTTATAGTTCAATTGAAAATCGGGATGTTTCACTTCATAATTGTTTAGTTGACATTGGTGCGACCAATAATATTATTCCACTGGAGGTCATGGAGGCATTGGGCATGAAATGTACCAAACATTACGAGACTGGAAAAAGTATATATGCAATTGATTCTAGAAAAGTACCAGCTTATGGATAAATCAAGTACTTTTATGCTTGGATCACGGTGGCCCCCCATATTATTACGATTTTCAATATTATTGTGTTAGACCTTCCTCCGGCATATGGAGTTGTTCTGGGAAGATATTGTTCATCCATGATCGGGGGATATACAATGAAAAATGGAAGTTGCATGATGCTTCCAGGAAATGAAGGAGCAATGATTAATGTGCCCCGTGAACCCAAGAAACCTTTCTCTTTCAAAAAGAAGGATAATGAGTTAATAGAAGATTATATAGATGTCGAGATGGGAAATTGTGTTATCCTAGACATGGAACATAGTGAAATCCTAGAGCAAGTTCAAGATACGAAGAATCAAGAGTATCCATTTAAAGGTTATTGGAGGATGACATTTGATGGAGCTTGTTCAAACTCCAGGAGTGGAGTTGGAATTGTCCTTGTAAGTACATGAACAATTATGCATCCACATGCTATCAGACTTGAATTTACATGTACTAATAATGAGGCAAAATATGAATCTTTGATTTACGGGATGATTCTCGAAAAAGAAATGAAGATAGAACATCTAATTGTGGCTGGAGACTCCGAGTTGGTAATTAATCAAGTCACCCAGAGGTATAAAATCAAGATGGAAAAAATCAAATTATATTTCAAAAGAGTTAATGAATTGATGGAATCTTTCAACGTTTATTTTGTTCCTAGGGACAAGAATCAGAAGGAAGATTCATTGTCTTCGGAAGCCTCATTGTCAAACCAAGATAATATACAAAGAAAAACATATTTTCAAGTAGAAAGAGTATTCTAACCTTTTGTACCCGATAGCCTAGAATATTTGCAAGTGTTTGAGAATGATGAACAGTTTGAAATGTTTTTGTTGAACGATGATGATGATGAAGACAATCACATATCTATTGTCCAGAAATATTGTATTCAATCTGAGTCTCTTTTTATGAAAGATGATCATGCTAAGAATATCCTGGAAGAAATTTGACTTCGAAAGGTGCAACAAGAAAGGTCAATATTGGAACTGACAGTTCCCCAAAATATGTCAACTTGGGAGTTGATTGCACCATTGAGGAAGTTGATCAATATGTTTCATTGTTTAAAGAATATCTTGATGTGCTTGCATGGATTTATGATGATTTGAAATATTATGATAAAACAATATTCCAACACATCATTCCTTTGAGAGAAGAAGCAAATCCTGTCAAGAAAAAAATAAGGATGATGAACCCCAAATTGAAACCTTTGGTAAAGGTTGAATTAGAGAAATTAAAGAAGGCCAGAATAATATATCTCATTAGACATTCCAATTAGCTTTCAAACCCTATGATAGTAAGAAAGAAGACCAGGGAAATCCAGATGTGTGTGGATTTCAGGGATCTTAACAAAGAAAGCGTAAAGGATAATTATCCTTTACCTAACATGGAGTTTCTTATCCAACAAGTCACGGGAGCAACTTGTATTTCCCTGTTGGATGGTTTTTATGGATATAATCAAGTCTTGGTTGTTGAGGAAGATAGAGAAAATATAACATTCATAACACCTTGTGATACATATGCATATGCTAGGATTCCCTTTGGTTTGAAGAATGCAGAAGCCACATTTCAATGGGCCATGGATCATGTATTTAGTGGGTTGATAGGAAAATTCATGGAAGATTATCAATATGATTTGAAAATTCATTCAAACACAAGGAGTGATCACATCCATCACTTGAGAAAACGCTTTGACAGATGCAGATTATATGGTGTTTCTCTAAACCCAAATAAATGTTTATTCGTTGTAAGTCAAGGAAAACTATTGGGCCATATAGTGTGCAAGGAAGGGATTTATATATATCTTGAAATATTTAAAGATATAAATGAACTCAACCACCCATCATCTAAGAAATAAGTTCAATCATTTTTTGGAAAGATAAACTTTGTGTGAAGATTTGTCCCTGACTATGCAAGTATTGTGAAGCCGATCAATTTATTGTTGAAAAAGAAGAAAAGGTTTGAATGGATAGAGGATACATAAGAATATTTAAAGAATATCAAAATGGAAATCACCACAGCTCCAGTCCTCATTAGCCTAGATTTTCAAAGGGATTTCATCATCTATTCATTCACTACATAAACATTTTTTGCATCTATTCTTACTCAAAGGAATACCAAGGGTGAAGAACTCCCAATTAGTTTCATGAGAAAAACCCTTAATGATTATGAATTGAGGTATTCAGAACTAGAAAAGTAAGCCCTGGCTCTTGTGAAAGTAGTGTCGTACTTTCATACATACATACTAAATTCCCATGTTATTGCTTATGTTTTGTCCTCGCCAGTGAAGATGTTGTTGAATCAACAACTAAGAGAAGGAAAATGGGCTAACTGGCTAGCGAAGATCCAAGAATACGATATTGAGATTAAACCTTTAAAGGTTTTCAAAGGACAAGGTTTATGTAATTTCATCGCAAATAGAGACTCTATGGATGGAATGATTTTAATTTAAGTAGGAGAACCATTGGTCGATTTAGAATGGTATGGAGACATTGTATTCTATTTGAGGTCTGGGCAGTTTCCAGTCACCATGAATCCTAAAGAACGAAGAACATTGAAGAGGAAGGAAAATAAATATATGTTGATTTTTTATATACTATTCAGAAGGAACTATGATGGTATATTACTGAGATGTGTTGATGAAAACAAAGACCAAGAATTAATGAGGTAATTCCATGAAGGAATATGTGGTGGGAATTTTGAAACTAAAACCATCGCCCATAAAAATAATAAGAGTTGGATTTTATTGGCCATCAATTTTTAGAGACTCATATGCCACAATAAGGAAGTGTGTATCTTTCCAGCAATTTGCAGGTAAAATGAAGAGATATGTGATGTCGTTACAGCCTATAAATATAGAAAAATAATTCTCCCAATGGGGACTTGTTGTTTTCGGGCCAATAAATCCAAATTCAAGCAAGGGACATATGTACATTCTCACCACTACGGATTATTTCACGAAGTGGCCAGAAGCAGTGGCATTAAAAAAGGTTGATTTTGAAGAATTAATTAAGTTCCTCAAAGATAATATTTTTTCAATATTCGGTGTCCCATACAAACTTATCATCGATAATGGTTCAATTTTCATTGGTTCAAAATTTACAGAATTATGTGGAGAATATGGAATTATTATGGGGAAATCATCAAACTATTATCCGTAAGGAAATGGTCATGCAGAATCCACAAATAAGACACTCATTCAGATATTAAAAAATAATATTTACAAGAACCAAATGAATTGGCATTTGAAGTTGACTAATGTGTTTTGGGAAAGAAAAACAACTCCAAAAGACAACACTGGGATGTCTCCATATACATTGGTTTATGGGAAAGAATTAAAAATTCCAATAACCCTCGAACTCAATGCTTTGACTTTCCTAGTTAATACAAAAGATGTTGAATATAGTTCACCTATCCAAAGGAGGATCAATCAATTGTTGAAACTAGAGGAAGAATGAAGTAAAGCCCTTAATCGGACTTCTCAGAGACAACAAAGTGTCAAAAAATATTTTGACCAAAGTGCAACTGTAAAGAATTTTCAGAAGGGAGAACTGGTGTTACTCTGGAACAAATCCAAGGAGAAACCATCAATGCATACAAATTTTGAAGCACTCTGGATTGGACCATACATCGTCGATAATATCATGGGTTTTAATTATTATATGCTCAAAGACATGAAGGGTAAAAGATTAATTTTTCCTATCAATGAGCAACATTTGAAAGGTTTATTCACCTAAAACTTTCTCATTTTCCTTGTACATAAATTTTATTTTTTAGTTTGTATATTCTTACCTTTGACTCCATATCCCAATGGATGGAAGCGCATGGTCATAAATATTATGGATTCTTGACAACCCACAAGGGGTTATCATCCCACTATGGTTTTTGATAAATGTTAACAATCTCTCCTTTCAAATATTTTACCTCATATGTTAGCTTTCTAACCATAGCATTGTATACCAACATACTACTAGGAGTCTCTCCATCCTTTGCATTAACAAGAATAGAATTATAAGAATCATATTTTGTCCAGGTTTCAAGATGTATACTCTCAAAATCATGTTTAAATGATTCTCTATTGGAGCTCTGAATATTAGGCTTGTGCCTGTAATAGAAATAAGTGCAAATTCAATTAACTTGTAAATTAATAAAATTGTTTTCTAGTCTTAATTGCTAAACATACACTTTCAATATCTTACCAAATAAGTTGCATCATTGTATTTTCCTTCCCCTTGAATCTTGATTGTACTAATCCTTGTGTGTCTGAATGAAATACTAGAAATCTCAAAAATGGTGATGTTGTAACTTCTGTAAATCCCATAACACTTTATTGAAATCTTGGTAAGTATAAGGCTCAGTAGCATATCCAATGTTTTGGATATTATAACCATGAGGGATATTTACAATAACTAGGGAGTACTCTTTTTTAGGAACAATATTTGCAAGTTGTTCACAATCACCTAATATCACTTTATATTGAACAGTGTCAATCCCATTCCAAATGTAGTGATCAAGGGTGTCATCAAGTTGAACATTTTGAACACATCTCATTCTTTCTTTTTCAAACTCGAATTTTTGAATAAAACTTTTGAAAGTTTCAGGTACACTATATGCATTCTTATTTGGCATATTTAATGAAATGGACAAACATATAGTTATATATCTATAACTATTAAAATATAAATAAATTAACTTACAAACGAATAATATGAATGTAATAAATCAACATAGTTTTTTGAATGCAACAAAAAATTGTTTCAATACTGTCGAAGTGCTTCAATGTGGATAGTTGAGTTTAACATCATCCCAACTTTATTCATTCAACATCTTGACCATTTATTCTTGTATTCTCATATACACCTTGTGACTAAATAAAACAAAAATAATTTTAAACTGAAAAAAATAATTTTCTTGTCCTAACATAAATAAAAATAATTCAACAAACTTACTTTTTAAATTCATCACACATTTCTTCCATTGACAATTCTCCCAACCTAACACATGATAATATAGTTATGATAATTTTATAATCCTTCACTCCTTGTATTGATCTCCAAGGTGTTATAGTCATATCATCTGGAAGATTTTTTATGTCAGGACATGTCTTACTTGTGCCACATATCAATGGTTTAGCCTTCTTAACTCTCTAATTTTTTATATTGATATTTTCCCATAGGGTGAAGATCTCATCTATCAAATCCCATACATGTCCAGTTCTAAATCTCAATTGAAAATAGTTATCCATAGCTCTAAATATTTCACTTCCTTTGCAATTTTTTTCTTTTGTATTTTCATCATCAAGTGGGAATCATATTTCCATACAACATTGCTTCTGAAACTTGACATCAACATTTGATCTCTCCCCACGACATATTTCAGAAATTTCATCATGGATAAATATCACCCTTTGAATGAAATTCATAGACATTATGTAATCATTGTCTGTGTTATGATCCCATGCCAGTAAATTTCCGTCTGAATCTGTTAAACCGACATAAATTATGCATTTGAATGTCTCGAAAAGAGGATTATTGGGATATTCTTGCATCAATTCTCTTCTAGCCTCTGCAGAATGATTTCCTCCAATCACGTAATATTTGTAGTCAAAACATTTTGATCTATCAAATTCTTCCCTCGTAGGAACTTCCATTGGGTGAACAAGAACTAGGTAGTCAACCACATGTGCATATGGATTGTACCTAATCAGTGCTTTCAAATTGTGAATATGCAAGTGATGTGGTTTTCTAATTTGATATTTTTATTTCCCTTTTGTGGGTTTATAAAGTTGTTTCACATTCAACTGAAATGTGTGGCCATCATCAACTAAGTTCGTCATCCTCAGTCTATTTCGAATGGTATTTTGTGTTGTTTTCATAATACCATCCTCTAGATCAACACCTGGTGTTATTATTTCTCTGCTACCTTTAGGAATTTCACTATAATACTTTGAGATAGTGATGGCTTCTTGAACATTATCAACATTTGTTTTCTTCGTCTTATTATTTAAATGTGTTTCATCTAAAACAATGATTTATTCATAATTAATAGGAATAGACTCATCATCGATGATCTTTGTTTTGTGTTTATCTTTTTTATTCTTTTTACGAGAAGGAGTGATAACCTCATTGGGACTAATCTCAACAAAATCTTCATTTGGAGTTTCCTCATTTTCAAATGTAACCCTTTTAGGATTTCTAGAATGAGGATTTTTCTTTCTTCTTTCATACTCTTCGATGTCTACTCTTGGAGGTTCAACCTCCATTACTTTATGTTTCTTTTTCCTTCCTTCTTGTGTCTTTTCAATATGAAAAGCATTGATGACATCCATGATATTATTCTCTGTAGAGTAAATCCCCACTAACATATGTGAAAGTTGTTCATCAAAATCCTGTAAAAATAAAATATAACATTTTCATGTGAAATAAAATCAAAACATTACCATGATACTGAAAATAATAAACGACACAAAAATAAAAATAAAAAACTTACATTGCATTTCTCAATGTCATCAACAATGGATGCACATAATTCTGAAAAACATTCATTCTAGTTATAATTGCTCAATTTGAAACAATATATAAACTTGATATAAGTTATGCCTTGTTTGAAAAGTGCATAAACAATATATGTGGATAGCACCAAACATATATCTCATAATAAGCCAAGTGTCTGATAATTTCCTTGCACATGTTCTAATTCAGCGCAATACAAATATATATGATCTCCATTGTTTCTTTGCTTGTCTTTAACAAACCAATAAAATTCCAAATTTTTTCACCTTCATAGATTCCACCCTCTAACATTCTTCATTGCCTTACAGTAGCTCCTGGTGTTATGCTATCGTTTTGTTTCCTAACATTGATGGAGGTCACATTTGCAATTTGGATGCCATTATTGCAATTAAGTGATCGAGGATATTTTCATAGATAATCTCTTTTATGTCATTTCCTATAAGATAAAAAAAATAAAAAATAAAAAAATTAGGCCTTTACATTATAATAAACTAAAAAAAACATTTTTTTTTTTTTTTTTTAATTTAAAATAAAAAATAAAAGAACATTTTGAGCACATGTTTAAAAAATTGACCCATGGAGTTATTAAACGTAATAGGGACTATTGCGTTCCTTAATTAGGTAGGGGGTTGGAGTGATGTCATCCATGTATCCCCATCAAACTCAGTGCACCGGGCAGTAAATTGAGTTGGGGCAATGTTGGGAGATAAGCCCCCAACCCACAAGGCAAAACGCGGGACCGTGCCTTAGCGGAAATCAAAGTTGAGGCGATGTTGGGCATCTCCCGGCCCCCACCCAGTAAGCCCAGGACATTTCCTAAGTAACCACCATGGGAAAAAGCAAAATTTAATATAAAAACAATAAAAAATTGCAAAACTAGTGATAAATTTGATTTTTCTTTTTTTTCAAAAATCTTAAGGATTTTATTAAAAAAATTAGAAAAAGTCTCAATTATTTTAAAGTTGGGTTTTTAGAAAAATCTAAAAAAATAAAGAAGTTTTAATTTTCGCATGCAAAATTAATATGTGATTCAAAGATATTCTTATAATTATTTTTTGTAAATGGTAAGAATTTGAAAATAACTAACCTCTGAAATGCTAAATTCCTCTTTGCTTGCTAGATTCTACTTGGATGTCTTATTGATGTTTCTCACTTGTAGTTTGATCCAAATCCTTTAACGAATATTGTCCAAGATATCACACAATGTAAAAGATAAAACAAGATTGTGTATATATAACACGGATCATATAAATTATTATTTGTTTGTTAATTTGTGCGAGGCCTGCAATTAACACGTAGCGAAACCTTGACTCGGGGGCATCTAAGCAGTCAAAATCACCAGGGGATCATTTTGACCCTGGAGACCCACACCAACCCTTAACATGGTTGGATTTTTATCCCCTTGAGGGTTTTGAACCAGTGGCTTTAACATCAAGGTAACCTTAACCTGCTCAGAGTCACAGTACATCTATAAAGGGGACGAGATCATAATATAAATTATTGAAGGTAGTATAATGAATGTTGAATAAATAAAAATTAGGTATATTGTCTACATATATATCTAAAATTATATATGGATCATCACTTTATATGTTTAATGAATGTGGGATAAATAATTAAACATAAAAGTATTTTATTTAACATATAAATAATGAAATAAAAAGAATAAAAGTTATTTTTAATTTTAAAGAAAATAATAAGCAGAAAAAATTGGGGAAATTTTGGAAGGGAAAATTTTGAGAATTAAGGAAATTTTTAAGGATATATTTTAGAGGAATTTTGGAGGGAAATGTTTTTTTGGGGGGTGATTTAGAGGAAAAAGATCATTGTTATACAAGTTATAATAATGTCATGGAGGTGAGAATTTATAATTCTATGTTCTTAGAAGAAAAGGATGGCTTCATCGGATAAGAAGATTTTTGAGGCATCAACAAATTGTTCACATAACTCTTCTGTTGGAAATAAGAAATGTGATAGGAATGTTTGTAATACAAATGAGGCATCATATTTTTCATCCAATTAGGATTTTGATCATAGTGCAAGTAATTTTATTCAACATGTTCCTTAAGAGAGTCCTAAATCATAGGACTTTGAAGGCACGAATGATAAAGAGGAGGAATATGATGAGTGATAAATCCTATTAAATGAGTTTTAATAATAAGAAATATTAATCAAAATGTAGGTCAAGAATTGGAATATGATCCAGCGTTTAAATGGTGGGATGAAAACAATCCTCGAGTAGGATTTTTAAGGTACCGATGAATATTTCCAAGGCATCAATGAAAATAATGGAGAAATTCCCTCAAGTGGAATTTTAAAAGTAGTGAAGTTGATTATGACAATGGTGGACACATTTTCCCAAGTGAAGAATTTAAAAGAAACAACAATGTTGAGGATAATGAATATTTTCCTCAAGTGAGGATTTTGAAGGTATTGATGAAGATTTTCCTCCAAGTGAGGATTTCCAAGAAATTTACCGAATGAGGATGATGAGAATCTGAAATTAGGATTTTAAAAGTAATGATGATGATTAAGGAGTATTTATGGATCTTTTTCCCGAGATTGAGGGAATTTAAAAGAAACAATGTTGGTACTGATGATTTCCTCCAAGTGGAGATTTTCAAGGTACCGATGAGGATAATGAATATTTTCCTCAGAGTGAGGATTTTCAAATGATAATGGGGATGATGAAGGAATATCTCCAAGTGGGGATTTTCAAAGTAGTAAAGATGATTACACCATTGGTGGACACTCTTTCCCAAGTGGGGAATTTAAATGAAACAATGTTGATGATGTTGACTTTACCCCAAGTGAGGATTTTCAAGATACTAATGAATATAAACAAGGCGCTAAGCGGGATGGTGGAAATTTTCACTCAAGTGTGGATTTTGAAAGCAATGAATATTATTATGTCAATGGTGGACAAAATGTTGATGATGATTTTCCTCCAAATGATTATATTTTTATGATTATGTTCTCAATCGATTGCAGCAAATCAAGGTGATCTGACAGTCCTCTAGATTCAGTCTCTAACAATGTTTTTCTTGATATTCCTTATAGTGATGAGGAAAATCCTTCTATTGAGGATGATAAAATGGTGGAAGTTGATACAAAGAAGCATTTAATGTTTGGACGAAGGATTAGACTATTTATATCAATCCAAATCATTATATTTATACAAAGTCTAGGAAATAATTTCTCCACTAAATAATTTTTCATAAGTGAATTGATTTCAAGTGAATATTATTCGAAATAATTGTTGAAAAGCATGGACTACATGTATTCCTTGAATAAAAGGTACATATTTTTAATGAATAAAAGAACATGCAAAAATTCATATTTATAGGGGTGCATGATATCCACCTAATAAAGGATCTGATGATCATGCAAGTTGGAAATTTTACTTTATAAAACTTTCAAAAGATTCCTTGATTGGTAATATTAGGTCTATATCAAAAGGAATCAAACAAATTAGGAAAAATATCATTTTTTATTCAAAGGTACATCATGGACGTGAGAGTGAGCCATTGACAAACACTACATTGTCATGGATGTAGCGATTTATTTTTCCAAACATGGAGAGTGTATGCCATATGGAGACACAATATATATTCAGGATAATTTCTCAAGGAGGAATCCACAACTTGTACAAAGGATATACTGAAGGTGTTGAGAAATGAAAATTTTATTACATATGCATATTTTACAAGAATATGGAAACAATTCAACAATGTTTGTATTCCTAAAAAAGTCAAGGATGGGGGTTTGTATTATATGTGCTACTCTTAAATCAGAAGAGATAAATCGAAGGGGAAGAAAGGTATGTAATTTACTATTTTTTTTTTTTTAATTGGTGGTTATCCACTATGAAAACATATGATCCATATTTTGCATATTTATGTCGTATGTATATTCCATGAGTCAAAGCTTGCTTGAGGAACATGGAATCAACAATCTTAAGAGTAGAAAAAGTTAGCACAAACATGGAAGGAATTTTAGTGATGCTCAAACAAATATTTCCAGGTATGATAATTGTGTGGACGAAGAAACAGATTGCATATGCATTTTTTATGTACTTTTAAAATTCTGGGAAGACTGGAATTTCATTCAGTTTAAATTGTTTTTGGTTGTATGGTTTCAATGGAAAAAATGTGTCCAGGAGTTTACTTCACGACTCCAAATATTCATAATGATACAAATCTGACCATCCTGCAATTCATCATGTGCTCACTCATTGGTATAGAAATCTTCCTCAAGTTCTCTATATCTGCAGTTGGACAATACTAGTCATGAAAATAGAAATCAAATTGTGTTTGGATATCTAAGCATGCTTGTTGAAATAGGAATCTTTCAAAAGGTGAAAGTTAGTTTTCCTTCTTGTTGGACACACTCTTGATCATATTGATCAAATGTTTAGTTGTTTTTAAGTAACATTGAAGAGGAAAAAATTTGGAAGCCTACCATCATTGATTAAATGTGATAAAATACATTCAGGACCTATTTTTCATATATTAGAATATAGTGTTGACATGTGAAGATTTATTCAAGGATTGCATCGTGAAGAAAAATGTATTGAAAATTAATGACATTAGTTTCCAACATCAATTTTATTTCAAAATTGATGAAAACACTTATATGGGTAAAGAAGTATTCAACTACTACATAGAATGGGGCCTTCATTAGGTTTAGCATTTTTTAAGTTCATTCCATGTCGTCCAATATTTTCATCGAAGTTATTGTTATTACCTGTCGGAGTTGTTGAAATACGTAATTCATGGAGGCATAATAGAGATGTATATTATTATAAATTCCTGGAAAAAAATAAAAATTCCGTAAAAAGGATACATGTAGGTACTTTGATGTTGTTGATTATGTTTGGTGGGAGTCTTTTTTTAATAGTCAAAGTGACATAATTTCAAATTCAACAAATGAAGATATGATGTTGAAGACTCCATTTCATTAGCCTAAAATATTCCCAAATGAATCTAAAGAAACAAACATTGTTGAAGTTCAACAAGAATCTCAAAGTTATATTGAGTTTACACAAGCAGATGAAAAAGAAATGTATATTGGTTTTAAAAGGTCATGTGCACAATGTGAGCACATGAATACCTTCTGAAAGAGTTCAATACAAGGTATTGAGGTTAGCATGATTGTAGTTTTAGCGGTAGAAGATACACATGATTATCCATTCTGGATTGGAAAGGTTATAAAAAATTGAGAAAGAAAATAGTGATGTTATTATAATTGAAGTTCATTTGGTATGCAACAAGTACACACCCATTGAATGGGTGTGTACAAAGCCGAAGATAGTTGTTGAGAAACATGTCAATATAAAGAAAAAAGTAAAGGGTCAAAATACTCATTGTTACTCATCTCTTAAAATTAGAGGATGTTAGCATACTTGTTTATGAATTAAATTTGACAAAGAGAGAAACTCTCTACTCCAGGACAACAAAGATTATCAAGAGGTCTACATACAGAAATAAATTCAATATGGGAGTCCGTTGAACCTAGTTGTGTTGATTAAGGTTAGTTGTCATTGATGTCAACCCTTGAAGACCAGTAGCACAAAGTTTTAGGTAATTGACCCAATATTTTAGAGTATAAGCCATGACCCATTATTGTTTTTCATGGTTGATAAGAAGTAAATATGGATGAACTCCAAAAGTGAATTATATGGTAGAAATCCCTCTACTGAGGAAGGCAACTTTGTATTAGATAAGAGAACCAATAACAATTATGGAATAATGAGATGAAAGAAAGAAGTAGATTTGTTAGGAAAATATCCTAGATGGATATTTCTTATCATTCGTTTCAGTGGTATGTGGAATGTCACATAATTCCTCAGTTAGGAAGTTATGGCCATGAGAAGTTGGGAGACCCTAGAGTTTGGGTAATGGACCCCACAGAGTTTGTTTGATAGGTAATGGTATGAGTTATGATATATTTTTAGATAATACTATTCTATATGGATAAAACATGCGTCATGTGCCATTTACAGTGGTATGTAGAATGCCACATAGCTCACCCTCTACTGATTTGAGTTATAGCCTTCTGAAGTTGGAGGACCCTCATATGTACATCTAGAAGCCCCAAAAGGTGAAAAGTAATCAAAGTGGTTTTAGAGATTTTAAAAGGTAAATAATAAAAAAAAAAAAAAAAAAAAAAAAAAAAAAAAAAAAAAAAAAAAAAAAAGAAATTATTTCAATAATAGTTTTAAAAGGGAGAATTAGAAGTGGACCCAGCCCTAAAAAAAGGAAAGTAGGGGGCGAAGTGACCTAGAATATGTGTTTTAAGGAAGCTACTTGGAGAGTATAAATAAGAGTGAGGCTCTCTCATTTGAATCACACTTGAATATTGAATAATATCTATATGGTGTCTTTGAAGTTTTACACAGAATGATATCTTGGCCAAAGAGTGCGAGGGGTGAAAGAAGGCCAGAGAATGCAAGGAAAAGGATAAATTCTTTTGATGGGTGTACTTTCTAAGGTATGTTATTTTCGATCATCTTACCATTTTAAGCTAACGTTTTTATATAATGGTTCAGATCTTGAAACTTCTATGAAAGTGATAAAACAAATCCAAGTATCAGTGGTTTCCAAAGAAATTCCAGCTTGTGGAGTACGTTGTATTTTGGAGTTACACTCATGGAAAGGAAATAGGAGGTTTATGTGATCTTAGAACTAGTCAAAATGGAGTATTTTGGGTAAACAAGTCTCTTCTTCATAACAGATCCAAATTAAGTGATACCAAATGTATTTGTTAGAGTGCATCTTTAGTAATACGTAGCAAATATTTTCAGATCATTTTCATCAAATATTTTTATGCAGGGCACTCTCTACAAAGTCGCTCTCTGGAATAAGCTATAGGAATTAAATAAAGGTAATGCCATTTTGCTATAACTCCCCTTTGGTGGTTCCAGCGGAAGTGCCATGGAGAGGAACGCAATACACACTGAATAACATTGTGTATCCCGGTTTATATATTTATACATCTGAGGTTCAAAGTTATGATTACGCTAAAGTTAGGGTTGTTGGCTATTAATCCAAAACTAGGCATGAGGACTAAACAGGTTTGATAAAATGCTAGTCTTTGTTTTAAAAGTTAAGGAAGGTTTGCGGGGATTTGATCATATACACACCGGAGATGCAATGCAGGAGAGTACAAATCAGATTTGGATGATAAGAATTGATGAGGTATTTTTGTTGAGAAGTTGGTGCATGGATTTGATACACTTGTTTTAAGAATCTGTGAGTTGATTGAGTTGGTGCATGGTTGATGCACTTGTTTATGAATGCAGGTTGAATTCTGAGGTTGATTCACGGAGTTAAATACAAGTTGATTGCATGATTCCAGACTTATTGGTACAGAGTTGATACGCCGTTTCATACTTATTGTGAGAGTTTACAGTACATTATATCTGATGAAATAGTTTGATAGTGTTTCCATCATTCTCCTTCTACTTGAAAGTGCGGGGAGCTGGGGCAAGGGCAGGTGGTGTAGCCACCTTGCTCGGTTGTAGCCTCATGGGTGCCAGCTAGGGAGTAGAGTTAGAGCTTCCCTGGAGTTTGTAGCACGAGAAACTAGGGAGTTAGGCCTCACTTCGATTTAGGGCATTTGGAAAACAAAAGGAAGTTGAGGTACTTCAATGAATGCAATTCTTCAAGACATATAAGAAAAGAGTCACGTAGTTTTCTCTTGATTTAGGTTTCCATAAAGAGCTCTTGGTGTCTTTGTGTATATGTATGATTATTTCATTTATTTCATTGGTTATTTAATGCTAACGATTTAATTGGATAATGATAGCCTTCATTGATATAGCACTTAGGTTATATGGTTAAAAATGATTAAATTGCTCCTATTAACGTTCACCTCTCGATGAAATCAATATTGGTATCAGGAGAAGGTTCCTTTAGAGCAGTTTAACCAACTGGGAAGGAGATCATGGATTATACGAGAATGGAATTACCAATGTTTAGTAGCGTGAGGAATGGGTTTTAAGTATGAGATGTGGAAGCTGAAGGGCCAGAGAAGTATTTTTTCTGAGAGCAGGGACATTATATTTGGCTATGTCTCGGTTATTCAGGGGATATGATAGTTGCAAAAAGGGCAAAATTTGCAACAAGAAAGGGCTGAAGAAGAATAGCAAAATAACTGATAAGTTTCATCACAGGAAGGATTACACCTAAACCGGTAAAAGAGGAAAAGGTTGATTAAAGTGTTCATCCCATTGAGAACTTTGGGATAGATTACATGGCATATATTCTTCACCCATCGTGGAGTGAAGAATGCAAAGAGAAGATGTAAGATCTGAGAACAAGAAGAGAAAGGGAATGCTCATCATGAGGAGAGATTAGGAAAGGGAAGAGTATGATGAAGGAAGTTGATTACACAAAGAAAAATTGATGCAGTGCAATTAAATATCTAGGGAGAGAGGAGAGAGGGGAAAGAAGAAGTCATCCAAGAAAAGATTGATGAAGCAAAAGCAAAGTGTTCAAAGGAGTTCACGAAAGGGGTCGGCTGAGGTTATCAGAATTTAAAACTCAACTAGAAGAGGCTAGAAGAGATTGAAGAAACTCTAGAATGTCAAAAGAAATGTTTAGGAAACCAACATAGAAGCACAAAATGAAGATCTGAGAGAAAAGAGAAAAGAAACATATTGATGGATCATCTCAAAGGGAAAGAATAATGATTTAAAACCAACATGAGGAAGGAGTTTGAGGTCAAGAGAAGAATGGAAGAAGAAATAGTTCGTTTTGAAATCCAGCTTGAGAGCAAAGAGCGAAGGAGAGAAGTCATGAAGTCTCGGATAATGAAGGAAAGAAGAAGAGGTTAGGAATCTTGAAGAAGAGTTGTCACTAAGAGTCAAAATCGACAAAATCAACAAGAAAGTTGTGGAAGAGGCGAGAGAACATCCACATAAGTTGTAGAGGAATGAGAGAAGCACTCTACATTGCTAGAAGAGAACAATGAAGAAGAGGAAATGAAAGAGTTATGCAGAAATTGCTCAGAGGAGGAATCGTGGTCAACTAGAATATAAGAAAGCTATTGAAAATACATCTTCAAGAAGACCTTCCACATTCAAACAACAAAGAATCTTCAATATTGATGATGGAATCGACAGAAATAATATCGTGATCAACCGAGGCATTAATTCATAAGGACTACTTCACAAAGAAGATGATTCACTCCAATTGTGAAAATTTATTTATGGTCATTGTTTTATTGTACTAACTTTGGACATAAAGTTGCAGTTAGAGTTATAAAAAGGAAGAATGTTCAAGTAGACCGTGTCTATGTGGTCATGCGTAACATTGAGTGTTACAAATGTCATACCAAATATGGACACATAGCCCGATTGATTGTAGAAGCATGATGATGATACTTCCATGAGAAATCTGTCGGATATAAGAAAGTATGGATAAAAGAACACGAAGAACAAGTGAACAAAAACCGGGAATTTTGAGAGATGCATGAGATTGACAATAAAGCAGGATGAAGAAAAATTCCTAGGAGAAAGGAAAAGATGTTAGATACATAAAGGTTTTGGAAAAGGCAAGCAGAAGAAAGAAAGGAAGAGGCCAATTAGAAAATAAAGGAACAGGTTCAAGAGGTTTTACTTTTAGGCATTGTAGTGAAAAGATGAATCCCTCTAGGATGAAAGAAAGAAGTCGGAGAGAGCGCGAAGAGATAACAAATCTACCAATGAAGATGATGATGAATACACATTAGAGTGGGAATTTTTTTGATCCATCACAGGCTTCCAAGAGACTCCCCAAATATATATAGATATGGCTAGATAGAAGTCTATCACGATAATAATAATTGTGAAATGAGACAAAGACAATCGCCGAGCAACTTCTGCGGACTTTGAAGGCATATTGAGGAAGAAATCAGTTTAGCATAGAAGTATAGTTTAAATGAGTATAATGATAAATAGAGTTAGCATTATGGACCAGTTACTGTGAGTCTTGGGCAGTATGGGCCGAGAGATGGATTTGTAGAGAAAGACTTAAGCAGGAATTTTAATAGATATACTAGTAGTGGGCGGCATGAATTCATATATTGGTTGAGAGAGACAAAAGAACATTATAATAATGGACAATAATTACAGAGGAAATGCTCAAAATGTACTAATGGATTCATTGAGATATCTTTTGAAGCTTGAGTGGTATACATCAGTTCATTAAAAGCAGGAGTAATGCTCACAGAAACCTTGAAAAAACTCCCTCTGATCTATGGAAAGGAAAGGCCAGCTAAAATGTAGAAATTACTTGATGTTTTTAAGATGGAAATGCTACATAAAAGGAGAAGATGGCAGAATGGGAGAATTTGACTCTCGTCACAGTTAGAAAGGGAATACTTGTTATTTGAACTACTTTGAAATTTTAAAGGAAATCATACAGAGTGTTAAAATCTAAGATAAACAAGGTTGTGGGAAGGCATCAACACCAACAATTGATGAAACACTTATTGCACATACCGGAGATAAAGGAAGAAAACAAATCAATGCAACAACTTTTAGAAGAAGAGAAGATGAAAAAGAAGTAGAAAGAGGAAGATGAAAGATGAAGAGAATCACAGTCTGAGAAAGGCTTAACTCGAGGGAATGGCTCAAAGACACCTACTTAGACTGGAGTACCAGGAGAAGAATCATCCATGGATGGGATTATTGGGAAGCAAAAAGTCGAGGAGTTGAGACTAGAAGAAAAATCCGTTCTGATGAACTCAGGCACACCTAGCATCTTATCTACAATTGAACCAAGCTATTTTGAAGAAATAACAGGATGGAATTTGAATGAAGTCCATGGATGGAAAAGTTAGGATCCAAATAGAGAAAAATGACACTAAGGAATTGGGTTTAACAACCAAAAGAATAAAAGAATCTTGGTCGGCACAAAATGGGTTTTCCATAAGATAAATTAAATGAAGATGGGCCGAGGGTTACAAGGAACAAAGCTAGATTGGTATATGAGGATATTACCTGAGGATTGAAGGAATGGAGCTTTGAAGAGACATATACTTGATTGCCGAGGAATGGAAGAAATCCGTTGCTTTTAGCTTGTACATGCTCCAAATGTTAAACTATATATCGGATGGGCGTAAAATCTTCTTTACGATAGAACTTGAAGAAAAGTCTACATTAAACAAGAAGGAATTTGTGGTTGTGGAGAACCACAGACTATGTATTATAAAATTAAAGAAGACCTTATATGGAGATACAAAGCAGGCTCCTAAGAGGCATAGTACTCCAGGCTGAATGAAATGCTCTGCGGCTGACTGAGTTCAGAAAAGGAAGTACGGACAACAACCTCTACATCAAGGTAAATCAAGGTAATATTTTATTAATTGAAGTTTATGTTGATGATATTATTTTATGTGAAAAATTGATAGTAATTAAGTTAAGCCAGGAAATTTGCAAAAGAACATGTAGATTTGAAATGTCATTACTTGAAGAACTATCCTTCTTTTATGGGACTTGAATCGTCAAAGGAAACCAAAGAGATTTTAATTCTCAAATGAAGTATATCTAAAATGCCAAAGAGGTCCGGAATGGAAGATTGCAAACCAGTTATCCCATGCAAACCCAGTTTTGCCAAGTTAGGCAAAGAGATGATGAGGATTCAAAGTCTAGTTAAGACAATACTCAGTCAATGATTGGCAGACTATATGGCAGCATCCAGTTGAGATGTAATCGACATTTGAATGAATTGGCATGATTTCAAAGCCAGAACCAAAGGAATCACATGTGATAGCAGTAAAGAGGTCTTCAGAGATATCTCAAAGGAATAGAAGAGTTTGGATTATTATATCCAAAACGAAAGGATCTATCACTTGGCCTACAAATGCAGTTAGAGTGATTGTATTAATAATGAAACTGAAGCACAGTGGAGCAGCGTTCTACTTAATTGAGTGTTTTTACAGGTATCGCTAAAGCTAGAAAGAAACAATCATCGATATCTCTATCTACGGCCGATGCAGAGTATATTACTTGTGACAACATATTTCCTGGGTTCTTTGGATGAAATAAACTTTGTGAATATACAGGTTGAGTATGATGAGCCCATTTCAATATATTGTGATAATACAAATTGCCATGAGTATCCTCAAAAACAGTGATGCACTCAAGACTAAGCACATTCCAATCTGGCTATCACTTTCCTCTGAGAGCGAGGTTGCAGAAAGAACATCACGGAAGTTGAGTAATGGCAGGAACAAAAGACAAATTAAGCGGAGACATATATTTACAAAACCACTTCCCACGGGAAGCCTTTGGTCATATAGAGACTTGGAGTTATTTCTCCAAAATGAATATTTTGAGTGATTATCTTATATATATAGATGCTACGGAAGCTACCATAAGAGGGCCTGATCTTTTGGGAATGACCGGATAGAAAAATACCCTGCCATTGCATGACAAAGGGGAAGCTATCGAATCTGGAAGGACAGAGGCATGGTTGTAGGTGGATCAGATTTATCATATACAGAGGAACCGAGCACATGGTTCAGAGGCATGAGTAATATGATTTGATGTTATCTTGAATGTTGCCATCAATACCAAAAGAAGGGAGATTGTTGATTAAGATTGATTTTCGTAATCTCAACCCTTGAAAGCCTCATAGCACAAGTTTTTGGGTAATGGACTGATATTGTTTGATAATAAATATGACTCATTATTTTTCATAGTTGTCAAGAAATGAAAATATGGATAGAACTCAGAAGTGAATCCCTTATGGTGAAATCCCTCTTTTGGGAGAAGGCACAACTTTGTGGAAGTAGAAAGAGCCCATAGTAGTATGGAATAATGAGATGAAGAAGGCTAATTTATTAGGGAAATATCCTAGATAGGTGGATTTCTTGTCATTTCATTTCCAGTGGTATATTAGGCGTCATAATTCCTGCAGTTAAGAGTTACTTAGCCATGAAGTTGGACACAGAAAGTTTGAGTAATGGACCCAAGTTTGTTTGATAAGGTAATGGTACAAAGGAGTTATGATATATATTTTTGAATAATACTATTCTATATGGATAGTATGTCAAAACTACCATTTAATTGTTAGGTATAGAGAAACGTCTTTTGCCGCTCCTCACGGTTTGAGAGTTAGCAGCCTTGAAAGTTAAGGACCCTCATATGTCATCTAGAAACCCCAAAGGTCAAAGTAATCAGTGGTTTAAGAGATTTTAAAAGGTAAATAATAAAGTGAAGTGATGAGTGTATTTATAATTCCAAAGTGAATACAAAATAAAATTGGCTACAATAATGTTTTGGGAGGAGAGAGAAAATCAAAAATAGACAAAACAAAGAAAAAATACGAACTAAATGACTAAAATATTTTAAAACTACTTATGAGAGGATAGTTTAAATAAGAGGCAAGGCTTTCTTATTTTAATCACACTTAAGCATAATGAATATATATATGTCTCTGAGGAGTTTAAAGAAATTATATCTTAGCCGAAATTTTGATGAAAGTGGAAAAGAAAAGAAGGCCGAAATACAGGAAGGATAAATTCTTTTTGATAGTGCTTTCTAAGGTAGCATGTTGGTACTCAAGAGTCATCTCACCATTTCGCTATATATTTTTTTTCTATAATGGCTGAGATCCTAAAAATTTCTATGCAAGTGTGAAAAAATATTCAAGTATCTTTGGTTAAGAATTTAAGCAGCAAGGTCGTTGTATTTTTTGGATTACACTCTATGGAAAATAGGGTTTGTGTGATCCACAAAATAAAGTCAAAATCGAGGATGTCCTAGGGGAAGGGATTGGGATTTACAGTCTTTTTAGTATTCTGTGTAACATTTTCAGATCATTTCCTCAAATATTTTTGTGGAGACTCCTCTGCAAAGGTAGCTCTCTAGAATAAGCGAGAATTGATAAAATTATGCCATTTTATATAACTCCTTTTCTAGAGAGTTCCCAAGAAGTTCCACTTGGAGGAATTGCATAAAACACACTGAATAACATTATTATATCAGTTTTATATCTTTATACATTACAGGTTTCAAAGTTATGATTACTTCTGAAGTTAGGGTTGTTAGCTAATCCAAAACTAGGCATGTGAGACTAAAAACAAGTTTTGATGAAAATGCTAGTCTTTTTGTTTTTAAAATTTAAGGAAAGGTTTATAGGGAGGAAATGTGATCATATACACTAGGTCTAATACAGAGAGGTACAAATCAGATTTGGATGATAGAATTGATGAGGATTTTTTGGTTGAGGTTGGGTACATGGTTGATGCACTTATTTTAAAATGTGAGTTGATTCTGAGTTGGTATAGTTGATGCACTTGTTTATAATGCATGAGATTGATTACGGAGTTGATTCTGAGTTAAGAAATATAGGTTGATGCATGGATTCCGAGACTTATTGAGTAAAGAGTTTATGCATGGATTCATACTTATTGGTACAAGGTTCTGGCCAGTATATCGTTGTGATAGTGTGATAGTGGTTTCCATCATTCTACTTCTACTTGAGGTGGCCAAAGGCAGGGCAAGAGACAGAATTAGTTGTAGCCACCTTCAGTTCTGTAACCCGAGAGGAGACATAAGGGTTTGTAGCCTCCTTCTAGTTGTAGCCAAAGGAATTGGGGGAGTTGGAGCTTCCCTCCAGATTTGCTTAACTGTAGCGAGAAACTAGAGAGCTGGAGCCTCCTTCCGGCAGTGCGGTAGCTAGAAAACAAAAGGAAGTTAGTGCTTCAATGAATGTAGTGCTTCAAGACATATAAGAAAAAGAATTCCGTGGTTTTCTCTTCATTTGGGTTTCCATGGCTCTTGAATTACATATAAGAAAAAGAATTCCGTGGTTTTCTCTCGATTTGGGTTTCCACATAAAACACTGGTGTACTGTGTATGTGTATGATTGTTCATTTGTTCATTGCTTATTTACTCTGCAGTTATTGGATAATAATGCTTCATTGATATAGCACTTGGATTATATGGGTAAAAGGGATTAAATTGCTCTATTACTGATTCATCCCCCCTCTCAGTAATCCAACAAGTTGTATATCTAAAAGGAATTTGACATCTGAAATGTTGGGCATGCATGTAGACTCAAATGGTTAATTTATCGACAATAAAGAAGAGTATGGATCATCTACATCTTCATCCAATCATTCATCTGAATACAATGTAGACTTTGATGGTATTTCAGAAACCATGAGTCAATATGAATAAGTGTATGAAACATTTTATGCATTTTTTATCCATATGATGTTTGTATGGTAACTAGAAATGAACATTGAATTTACATATGATCTTACATGAAGTTATGAATCTTTTTTTATGTTGTATGAATTATATGTTTTTTATTATGGATAATATAATAAAATTGTGTATCTCATATGTTTTGAATATGGACAATATAACAATACTTTTAAGAAATAATTTATGTTTCATTCAATGTAACTTGTATTTACTTTTTTTAATTAAAAGTAAACAAATTACTAAAAAGTGACATTGAATTTTTAAAGTATATTGTGATATTTTCATGGAGTTATGTATTACCTTGTGATTTGAGTGATAATAAGATTTAAAAAGTAAACATTTAAGGGTTGATTTTATGATTTTTTTTTACAGTAATGATGAGTTATTTTACCACTTTATAAAAATGTGTCATTTTCATACCTAAATTTTAGAATGGGTGTTACCAGTAGCAGTACTTTTCAATTTGATGGTTGATTTTGAGGTTTTGGTTTTAATGGTACCAAGTGCTAAAAATACAATTTCAAATTATCTAAAATTTTAACGTTTTGAAAAAAAAAAATCAAAAACGGTTTTTTTTCTAGGTGTTGATTTTAAGGGTTTTCTGAGTTATTGTCTATGTTTTGAAGGCCATGTTTGAATTTTTTTGTAATTTTGACCCCATCTAAAAAAATGGTGCTACCGGTAGCACCACTGTTTGATTTGGGGGTTGATTTTGATGTTTTTAATGCAAAAATGTGGGGTTTTTTTGCTAGAGTTCTCATTTTGAGGTCACAGTTTTCATTAAGTTGGTAAATTTGTTTACAGATTATAAAAATATCCCAAATAGAATGTCAACCCTATTTTATGAGGCATGGCGACAAGGAAGAAAACCCATTAATACCTTAGTATCATTGTGGAGTGTATTGAGTGGGGAAAATTCTTAACAATACTAGCTCAATTGACCTCTTCCACCATGCCATCAATAGTTTTGATGAGAATATAACAAATGAATTTTGTATATCTTATTCTCACATAAAAATTGATGAACCTCAAGAGACCCAAAAATCATCAGCCTATAGAAACTGCTCGCTCTAAATGAGAGGGAAACACTTAAACAATCCAACAATTGATGGCTATGACAAAAGGGCCATTCTACCAAATTTCCAGGTTCCCATAATACATCCATATTACCATATCAATTTGCTTCATACTCACACCCACCAGTTTAAACACAATTTTGGATATAAAAAGACTTGGTAAGATAGTGTTTCCATAATACCATTTGAAGTAGTTTCCCATATATGGAACAACGAACATTATTTTAACACTCCCATTAATTAAGATCTACTAGAAGACACAAAGAACATAGCAACATCATTAGGCATTGGATATTCTAAAAGTGCAATGGATCGAGACTTCAAAGACTACCTCTACTCAATGAGTTTCCCTTTATTCAAATTGTGGCTCAAAATCCCTATTGTCAACCTTCCCATACAACACCTTAATTCGGTACAATTTAGATGCATGTCCCTATGAAATAATGCATAAGGTGAATGTTGTAAGATTACATGCCCTATTTCCTATTCTAAAGGATCCATGGGAGGATGCTTTCATGGATTTTGTCTTAGGATTTTCTAGAACTAAAATAGAATATGACTATGTGTTTGTTGTAGTGGAAAATTATTCCAAGATTGCATCATAAGAAGACCATGATGTGAGTAGTGGTGAAAAGATAATTTTTAAGGAGATTAAAAAAACATGTGGATTTACTTCATATATATATACAAAAACTCTTACTTGTCTCTATAAAACATCATGGAAGAAGTTGGGTACACATTTCTAGTATAGTCAAATGCATCATTTACACATAAATGGAAAAAGTGAGGTGGTGAACATAAGTTTAGGGAATGTTCTAAGAGGTTTAACAAAGATGCAATAGAGTGGTGATGTAGAGGCATTTTCTAAGAAGATAATATAAATCCATGTTCATGTTGAAAATAATTAGAGAGGGAAATGCAAGACAAAAGAGGCACACATGCATGAGGCAAATATTCAATAAATTCCAAGAAGGTGATTTAGTGATGGTACATTTGAGAAAATATCATTATCATAAAGGGGCATATATCAATTTGAATGTGAAGAAGATTGTACCCAGGCCCCCCATCTTTGCTAAGAAAATAAAATAATAGAAAAATTCTTACAATTATAAATGGATGTATTGTAGAATTCGCGTTGATGAAAAGATGTTGTAGATTCAATATCCAAAGTAATTTGAAAAATCCAGTCTTATTATCAAGTGCAATATTACATGTTCAAGATGAATTAAGGAGAAGGAACAAACTATAGGAATTATTGTAGATTTGACCTAGTCCATAGAGACATGTGTCTAATCACCACCTTTTAGTTAACTTATTCCAATGTAGCAAAGACCCATTACTTTATCTATTCGAATTTCTCATGAAATGAAAAGATAAAAATTAATTGGTTTCTCAGGATGATACCCCTACACTTGATGTAGACGTTTTCATTAAAATGGGTGACAACCCTGTCATGGAACTAAAATGTCATTTTGGCATTGATATAGTGTAATATTCTACTATTCCAAATACAAATCCCGAGCCTAGTATTGATATGAGCCCAAATGATTATATTGTCGAATCTAATGTCAAAATTAAAAATTCTAAGTCAAATCCAATTTCTCATGGATTCAAACAATACATTCTAGTTATGGTGGATGAAACAAAGTCTTTAAAAAAGAAAAATATGGATAATAAATTTTATACAAAACTCTAGCCTCATTTTGTAAATATTAGCATTATTATTTTTTCCAAAACATGGGATCAACAAGATCCATAGAAAATCTATAGCAGATCAATGGGATCCATAGAAATTCATAGGAACTAGTGGATATGTAACATCCCACTCTACTAAGCATACTATTATTGACTTATTCATTGAGTACACTTTCTTGCAAGTGATTCGGGTATGGAACACTGTGATTTTGTTCAAATTATGGGTTATATAGGATGATGTTGAGGTATATATATATATATATATAACAATTCGTCCTGAGTGTGCATGACATGTAATGGGTTATGATGTTGATGGCATCAATGGGCTTCCTTGGACTCTGGATTAAGTGAAGGAGTGGATTGTATTGTTTGAGTATTTCATTATTATGTACAGATGATGTATGATGGATGTTAGTATGATTTATGTATATGGATTTTTGACATTGTTTTTGTCAGTGGATGCAAGCTTGACAATGCTTGTTAATCCGAATCACATAAGGAGTAAAGGGGCCTTAGACAAAAACCATACATTGAGGGGAGAGGTGTGGAAGAGTCCCTATCACAACCTACTAGCACTCATGTTGTGGCTAGAATTGTAGGTTAATGATTATCTAGTCTGGGTGGTCCACGATGTCGTGAGGGCAGACTCAGACAGTCGCTCATGAAGATTTCTAAGGGGTGTGCAATAAGGCAGAGTCCTTATTCCTTAGAACCCCTTATTATCTCACAAGGTTGACTGAATGGAGTTTTTACTCCAAGGGGTTGGACAAACTTCCAAAACAAGTCAACGTGAGTGACAACCTTAGAGCATGAAGATGCATCTTGAAGGGCACGCCGCACAATTGAAACTTGAGTCAATAAACATAGGTGGCCTAGAAAACATTGGAATGATTGGACCTTATTGGATTACAATAATTAATTAAACAATATATTATTGATTATTAAAGTCTAACCGAAGTCTAAGTCAAAGTCTAAAATTAAATAAAGGACTAATTGAATTGTGACATGAGTTAAATATTTGAAGGAAATCAAATATTAGGAAATAGTAAGTAAAATCCTAAAGAATTGATAAAATGCACATGTGTGCATGAAATTATTAAAAAAGAATATTTATTTAGAAATAAATAACAACTTGAGAGGATGGGTTGTACATAGAATAGAATTTGAGTCAACCAACCCTAGCCTAACTAGAAGAAGACTCCTAATCCAACTATAACTAAAATCTAGTTAGGAGACACCCGTTAATTAATGGATTCGGGACTAAGAGACCACTAAGAGGAAAAGTAGGAACACATGGGGAAATGTGAGGAAAAGTGATTTTTAAATAAAAATAAAAGAGAAATTACTCGTGCAACCTGGGGAGAATGTGACACATGTAGTGGGTGAATAATCCTTTAACTTAATTATTAAAAATTAATGAATAATGCATGAGGGACAGATGTTCATGATGAATATTTCTATAAATCAATTGATGTAGAAGGGAAGGGAATGGAACTTTTGGGGAACATTGTTATGCTGCCAAATTTTTCATTGACTGTGTTTTACTTGTGAGAGTTGGGACTCCAGGATTGTGAAAAGAGTGGAAGCTCTTTCTTGCGAGGAAAGCTTGGAAGCTATTGTTTTCTGGTCCTTGTGCTTGGCTCCTTTGCAGCTCAGGGGCTAAGGGGGAAGAAGAGTACACCTAGAATTGGTTGGGAGGTATTGGTGAATTTTTTGTGATTAGCAAGGAAAGGAAAGGAAGGAGTGCAAGACATGATGGCCATCTTCATCATGCAGTGTTCATCGGTTCTAGTATTTTTATATTCTTATTTCATATATGTTGTGAGTGTATTAGTGTAATAGATTGGTTGAGTCATTGTAGAATCATCAGAAGGTATGAGTGTCGGGTATTGTGTTTGGTGCCAAAAATTTAATAGTCACAACATTATATTTTAATCCTCTATGTAATTTGGGACGTTTTACGTACTCTAATCGAGCAGCATGACCCTCATTGTAGAATGAGAATTTTATTGTATATAGTCTATGTTTAACATCTGCATTTTCATCCATAATTCAAGTATGTGTGAGCATAGTTTTAGTTGAGGTTATGTTAGGAATTTAACAATGCCTTGTTTGCCAATCAGATAAGGATGTGGTTCCGACTATATCATGAGTCTCTAGATAATATTCATTGAAATCCTAAATTAACTATATCTTGTTTTCTTGGTTAAATTCGTTGTGGAGCCCGAGTTACCTACAACATGAATGCATGTGTTTTGTATTTTAAAAACCGAAACTTTGGGACTAAGGAAGGCCTGTTAAAGTCTCAGGAGTTGACTTCTAACCTGTGGTGTGTAAGCCTTTTTCCTTAGTAAAGTCATGCATGTGACCTTAGGATAGAACCTAGCACTATCCAAAGGGAGATATTCAGAGTTTCAGGACTCTAGAGCTCCAGAGGCTTGTAATCCTTAACACTCCCTTCCACCCGAAGCAATTATCGATCGAATTCGATCATAAGCCGAGTTGATCGGCAGTTGTAGGTCAACCCTACTCTTCTACCTTTCTTAGTAAATTTTATGATTTTAATATAAGAGTTAATGGATATTTTCCTCACACAGGAGTCTACAGTGGAGATGCACCTCGTAACTCTAGACTTCAGGGTTTTCCCACTTCACAACTTAAATTGGATAACCTAGATCGTCGAACTGTTAGAGGTATCGGGGATCTAATCAATTACCCTTTCCTTGATCAACGATAGAGGTCTACTCTAGAGTTCAGAACTCTGGTAGTTTCTCACTTTTCATAACCATGACTCCTTTTTTCCGAAGTACCAAATCCTGAATAATTTGTAGATTGATGGTTCTCACACCTAGCTCTGATCTACAGCTAGAAGAAAATTCGAGAATCCATGCTTCAGAATATTTTGCAGCTACAAATATCGATACCTCTGAACTAGAAAAGGTCGAACTCATGGATCTAACATTCCATGATTAACCGTCAGCAACAATCAGGATTAATTATGGGCTTCGGGAGTCCAGGAACCTTCTCACCAAATCAACCTTCACACCCCACCTCCCAAATGGTCAAATTATGAACACTCGGAATCTACAGACACATGTACACAATGTTCAACAGTAAGGATTTACTCCAGACTTCGGGACCCCGGGAGTTCCTTAACTTTTAGCTTCATGTCTCATTTTTTCTGAAGTGTCAATTAACCGAACCACTGAAGAACGAAAGCTCATAGATCTAAAATCTCTCGATCGATTTCCAAATATATGACTTTCCTTCACTCCAGGACTTCAGAGCTTAGGGTTTCTTGACTCTCTACAGTTACGAACCCAATCTCACCAGATCATCGAACTCTTGTGGATCCAATGGCTAGAAATCACACATTGATCTATGATGTAGATCACTTCATAAATTCAGACTTTGGGGATCTCTTAAGATAAATAACTTGGATATTCTAAAGTGATGAAGCTCGAAGGTATCTGGGTTTTAAAGAGTGAGCATATTTTTTCTGATCGGATGGTCGTGGGGATTTCGATTTCCTCATGATAAAATTGTGTCCATCAGTTTCCTTCGAAGGGATTTCAACCTTTGATTTCCTCTTGTGAACCCTACACATGTTGTCCCTCTTGAGATTTTCCTTGAAATGAACTCCAGCTCTCAATAGTGCATCCCTCCTAAGATCTCGATTCTAATTGTTGAGTGCGTACTTTGCATCTCACATGTGTATGTTCGCACTGTCTCTTCTGATCTACGTAGTTCTGAAGGTTAGAGACCTCTTCCCGACTTGAGAGGATCTATGCGCACACAAAGGAATGTTTCTTCTAAACTTGGGCTTTCAAGGAGCCTGTTCATGCACTTCTAGAGTTGTCTCTGGAAGTGTTGCATTGTGACACCTAGAAGGGGAATTTCAAGTTCCTTACAAAAAATTATTAACTCAATATTAGAATAGACTTTGACTCAGTTGTCGGGTTATTTCTTCACGCTATCAGTTGGTTCACAAAAGTATAGAGTAAGCTTATGATTTCTACATTGTACTGAGAGATTTTCTCTGTTGTTATTTTCCTCATTTAATTTATGAAATAGATCAATATCTTTCTACTTGGATGTACTATGTAGGATTGTCACTTTTCCCAGTAAATTGGAGTAAGATGGAACTGTCATCTTATTAGGTTTCATATTGAAGGTCTATGTTACTGATTAAGTTTATGTCCTGATTTTATTGGATTGTTTCTTATTCTTTAAATAAGTAAGATGATGAATTATTGAAATAGTATACATTGTGTTATGAGGTGATGACTAAGCTACCATATTCTTTGTTTCATTTGAATAAAATGTGTACATAAGTATGCTAGAAAATTAATTGATTTATGGAATAGATTGAAGGTATGGGAATTAGATACTTCCTTGTTTCTCAGAACAAACACCAGTCTTGAGACCTTAAATGGTCAAAATAAATCAGATGAATCCTGGAATTGAGCATTGATTATGTGTTTTGGAGGTCCTAACCTTGCAGGTAGATTAGATGGGTAGATATTCTTGATTGCCTTGTATGATGATTTATCATGCTATAAGAAATGATGATGTGTGACAAAACCGGTTGTGGTTGACCTTGAACAATCGTGATGTTTACTCTTGTTGTATGTGATATTTATGGGATATGGTAGATTGTTAATACAATGACATTAGATCTAAATCTAGTTTTTCAATGAGATGAATGAATTAGATTGTGTGTGACTGAAGTATGTTGATATCATGCTTAACTTATTCTAAT
>SNQJ01S0088049.1:6086-21354 GCA_010110895.2 Picea sitchensis | reverse complement strand
ACAGATGTGCAAATAGTTGACAATTGCACTAAGCCTCTGTCTAGGACAAGCTTGGCAGGAGTACAAAAGTTTCCCTGGGGGAGTATTGATGATTGCAGCATCGTGCTAATATTCCAAGATTGATCAGACGAACTTGATCATGTGGGAATAGGCCCAGATGTAATCTTCGATGGACTGAAGATTCGAGTTGTTACTAGATCTCCTATGTCTGAATTGCATCGGGCCTTGAAAGTCTCACGAGTAGGTGAGTAGCCCCTATAAGCATCGGGCCGACTCTATCTCCACAGGAACTGGGCTACAAACCAGGGGAGATTGGGAACATCTACATCCGGAGTAGATGTGCCCCGACATAGTCTTCAACGAACTGAAGACTCGAGGTGCTTAGGTGCAATTCCACGTGTCCGATAGCATCGAGTTGAATGCATTCATGGAGTGATCCTATGAGAGGATCACCATGAGGTGTTTGTGGCTCTGATGTGGTCATAATTCTTGTCATGGGACAAGAACGACCGGAGGTGCTAGACACACGTGTCAGATAGCATCGAGCTAAATGCATTCACGGAGTGATCCTATGAGAGGATCAACTGTGAGGTGAATGTGGCTCCGATGAGGTCATAATTCTTGTCATGGGACAAGAATCACTGGAGGTGCTAGACACATGGTGGTGGAGATGGATCATCAATATAGCTAAATGAGGCTCATGGACATTGTGATATTGTCTATGATAGAAGAATACCAAGAACAAGTACGACGATATGTTTTGATGCCAGATTGCTACCAGATGATGCTGATAGTGATGATGATACTCGTGACTTGATCTATGATGATGCTACCTGTAGAATGGTTTACAAGACTATGTGAGGCTTTCCCATACCATGTGAAGATGGATGGATGTGTTTGAGACAATTAATACCTCCCTAGCTAAGAGGGAGTGTTGATATTATGGTAGCTACGAGAGCTATTAACCTCCATATGTAACCTTTAACTAGAATAAAATATTCTGGAAGCAAGAGAAACCCTAAACAAATGTGTGAAAACCCTAGAAGACATGTCAGCTCAGCAAAATATATAACATTAAGGTATTATCCTTTAGGAAGACAAGTCAGCCTAACAGGAAAAAGATAAACAGAAAATATAATTACTAGAAAGTCAGGTCAACCCAGCCAAAAAAGTCATTGGACAGATTAATATAACTAGAGGATGTCTTGGCTCATTTGTTCACCCACTCTCACTCAGGAAACCAGAAACAATGTGCAAGTTTGGAGGAGGAGCAACAACAGCTGCAGTGGTACAGTTTTCTCTTTTTCAGTCTTTCTGGTACTTTCTCTTGTGCGCTACCTTGGAGAAGGTGCGCTCTCTTGGTTATCTGTTGGTTCTGGTGTGGCTTCCTGGAATCATTCTTTCTGTCAAAGGTTAAGGTGCTCGGGGGTGGCTTTATGCCTATGGTTGGGTGACAATGGTGTAGCATTGTCTATGGTGAAACGAGCACAATATTCTAACACATCCCTACTTACGACAACAACACAAATTATATAGGGATCCAAAAGCCTATATGAGTTTGGATGGTCAGAATAGCCAAGAAACAACTATTTATTACATGTGACATCAAATCTACTCTTGTTTTTCCCTAGAATTAACTTGTAAGCAATAGAACCAAATATTTAGAGTGTTTTTCCTTCGGTTTTCTTCCTGAGCATGCCTCCTCAAGTATAACTCCCATCACTCTTTTGGTGGGACTCATGTTCACCAAATAGATTGTTGCATGCATGGCTTCCTCTTTGTATTTATCTAGAAGTGACTTTCCCAATAGCATACTTTTCACCATTTTTATAAACACTCTGCTTCTTCTTTCACCATCAACTATTTGACTATGGATTTCTTCTTTCTTGCAAAAATCAAAAAAACTATTTTCTACAAACTCTTCTAAGTTATATGTTTGAAGATTCATTATTCTCTACCAAATTCATCTTCAAATGTCACCCTATACTTCTTAATAAACCTATTGCACCTAACTTCTCCTTCAGAAAGAAATGCCACATCTTCTATAAAAAATCAACAAGAAATGAAAAAAAAGCACCTAGCACCCACCAATGATGGCATATTTATTGGACCACATATCTTCACATGCATAAGCTCCAATGCTATGTTTGCACCCACCAATGATGGCATATTTATTGGACCACATATCTTCACATGCATAAGCTCCAATGCTATGTTTGCACCCACCAATGATGGGATATTTATTGGACCACATATTTTCACATGCATAAGCTCCAATGCTATGTTTGCTCTTGAAGCTTTTCCCATGTCAAAAAACACCTTGTGTTGTTCCCTTGCCACACATGTTGCAAATAACCCCTCGTCCTCCTTAATAGAAGTTAGACCTCCAACCATTTTTAGCCTACTCAAAACAGAAATATATTCAAAGCTAAAAAATCAATATCTTTGATGCCAAAGTAAACTGACATCATTGTCTACATTTCCCATCAACTCCTATGAACACGCAACAACTACATCATGTGAATTTTCCATTGCTACATCTCAAAACTTGTACATCCCATGCTTCTCCACCCCGGAGTGATAATCTTCCCACTCCTATGGACCTCTTGTTTTCACCAAGCATTTGCCTACTTGGAACAAGACTTCAATGTGTGGGCATTGTGCTGCAATCCAATTAACTAAAAATTAACTTCTACTAAAACAATGAATGTACAGAACATTTTTTAATATAAATGTCTTACCACTTGTCATATGTAGTTGCACATCTGCATGTTCATCAACCACATGAGCCCTGCCATCACCTACAATAAATGTTTTTGTTCTGAACATAGCTTCCACAAAGGAAACAAACCAGTCCTTCCTCTTTGTCATATGCTTTGAGATGCCCAAATCAAAATCTCACTCAGTCACCTCAAGCCCAAAAATGTTCTTTCAATGACCAATACACTTCTGAGAATCTGATACTATTATATTTTGCATATTTGCCATTTTTTAACTTTTAAGCAAACAAACTTCAAAACTAAAGAAATCTAACTCTGAAACCTGAACACCAAAACAAATATACCTCCTACGTGCCTTCTCTCTTGCCTAGAAAAACACCTTCCAACAAACAACAATTATCACCCAGCTCTGTGGCTGCCTCCTAGAGTACACTTTTCACCTCCAACAATGATATTTGTCCCCTGGCAATGTTTCTCTGCCAACAAAGTCTTCCCAACACTATGGTTAACCCAACAATCACAGCATTTTGGCTAACTTGGAAATCCTAGCTGTGTGGCTGACTTCATACAGTCTCATCTCCTTGCCAGTGATATTCCCAACATAATTACTGCTTTGCTGTGCCCATCTCCTTACCTCTTTTCTCCCATCTAGTGTGCTTCTTGGTGAATCAGATCACTCTCAACAATAGTTTCCAACACAATCCTACTATTAGAGTATGTGTGTAATGATCATATCTAGTGCTTTAGAAAATTAAGTTAGAAAGTACATGTTTGAATGAAGTCAATTTAGGATTTTAAATTAGATATTTATTTATTTTCAACGGAATATGAAATGAACAGTCATCTCCTCATGTACTCACATATAATGTTTTTCAAAGAATTGAATCATGGTATTCGAATAGTTTCTCTCTCAATTGTTGTTGTAAATTCTCTGATATTGTTGTATGCAAATCACCAACATGGTATCAGGGCCATGACAGAGTGAAGATCGAAGAAGTGTGATTGAAGGACTGTGGTGGCATACCAACAAAGTAGTAGAAGAAGAATTACGATTTTTCAAATTCTTGAGAAAGACAACATGCAGCCTGAGGCACAGTAAGAGCCCTATAAATATGTGTAGTAACAGAAAAGAACAGCATTGCAACAGGTACAGAAAGACACTGAAACAGACCAGTAACAGGTGTATACATGCAGCAACCATCCCAAGGAGCAATCAGCGAAAGAAACAAAAAAGGCATGCATCTCAAGATAAACGATACAAAATTGTACAAAACAATCCTGAAACAGTACAGCACAGGTCCACAGACATGCACACAACCCCAGGTGTGTGGAACACTATGTTACCGGATCCGGCCCCTCTAGATGCTGGATCCGTGGATCCGCGTTTCGGAACCGGATCCAGATCCGGATCCGCCTAGAAACGGCTAGGATCTGCCAGCAAGACATTTCCATTTGCATCGGAAACAGATCCCTCCTTTTGGAAACGCATCCCGGTTTCTGTCGACCCCACACACGCAGATCCCAAAGGGTTTTCAGCGTAATTTATACAATTAAATTATTAATGCATTGTGTTTGCTTTTATACAATTAAATTATTAATGCTTAAATTATTTACACTTAACATTTAAGCAAACATTGAAATACCTCTCCAACTCAATCTTAGTTTCAAGTTTTAACACTTTAAGGTTGTGAGGCCAGAGCTTTAAAATCTTTGAGTTTGCCTCTAAAATCTGTTGTGAGACCAGAACTTTATGTCTGTCAGTTTGTCTTTCTAATGTAGCAAGTGAGTTTGGCTATAGGCACTCAATTTAGTATTTACTATTATCCTTTTTATATGATATTATGAGATGATGCATCATGATTTCAGTCTACAGATTTACAAATGATTTAATGATTTCAGTTCTAATGTTGTGATTCATGAATGGTTTAGATTCTTAACTTTGAATATATATTTTAAAAATTTCAAAATATTATTATATTTTTTGTATGTGGCGTTTCCGTGCCGTATCCGGATCCTGGCTTTTCAAAAATCTGGTGGATCCGTATCTGTTTCCTGGTAACTTAGGTGGAACAGCTTGAAACAGGCTGGAAAAAAATAGTGCACAGAAGTTAAAAAAATCAGGCACAAAAAGTCATTGGCATATGAACAGAGGCACAGCTGGCACAGAAATAGAGGTGCAGCTCACACAGAAATCTTACAAGTTTCCTAGAGAAAGCCAAAAAAATTCTGAATTTAGACACAGGTAACAATGTTTTATCTTCCAGAAAGAAAATTAAATGTTTTGAGACAGTATAATTTTTTGTAACTGCATAAAGTACTTCTTAGTGATGGCAAAATTCGGAAGTGGAATTTTGTATAGCAGAACAATTCCAGAAATAAATCAATGACATGTTGGAGTTTAACACAATTGAGGTAATTATTTCCGGGATGAAGTTTTTTGTGCTTTTCCATTTTTCTTTCAACAGAGAAGATGAATACTCCCACGGAGCCCAATCAAAAAATCAATGGACATAATTTCAACACATGGAAGTAACGGATGCTCACAATTTTTCAGTACAAGTGCCCGTTGAGAGTGGTGGCAGGAGAGTTACGAGAGAACCAAATGGGGAATATGAAGGACAGCTGAAGCAAGTAGTCATGGAACAAGAGGAATATGACTACAAGAATAGAGAAGCATCGATGCTCAAATGTCAATCACTGACAAGATGCTTTCTCAAGTGCAGGTTGTGGATGATGCATGCACAGTATGGAAGCAGCAATGGGAGATGCACAAAACTTCATATGAAGGTACAGCTTATTACCTTAAAAACATGTTTTCAATGCAAATGAAAGAAGGAGAGACAATTTCAGAGCATTTACTGAATGTGCAAGACATTAGAGATCAATTACAGGTTATAGGAAGAGAGGTAAATGAAGAAGATATGGTTGTAAATCCTTTAAAAAGTATTAGATTTTGACAATAAATATTTACAAGAGGGAGAAGAAAGATATATGAACTGAATATTTCATTAATGAAATCATTTGATACAATGAAGGTGATTCCCTTTTATTTGGTTCATAAAGTACAAATGCTACACATATGACATAACTACCTCACATCAATGACACCTAATCACCCATTATTAATTATGTTCAACATTATTCACTTATATAGTGTATCTTTATTACATTGAACTTTGTATTGGAGTGTCAATATTCTAGCACCGCCTCTTAATATGACAATACTATCAAAATTTGGTGACAACAAAAACATGAAAAAAAAAGTTCAAAATCCTACATTGGTTATTGCTCTCTGCAGTTTGGAATTCGTGTAGGTGCCCCTCAAGCTGCCATTATCTCCACAAAGTTAGAATTCACAAATTCTTTTAATTCACAAATTCCTTGAATTTCATAACTCCCGAATTCTCAAATTACTTAGGCAAGATTAGATAAGATAACTTTAATAATGTTCAACAAATGAGCACAAAAGTAGGTCAATGGGACTATTGAGTACAATAGTGCCAATACAGTGAGAGAGCTCAAAAGCAGCTCCTATATAAAGCAAGACACAGAATGTAAAAAGCTGACCTAACCTAAGACCTGAAGACTGAACACTGACAGGGAAAGGTGGTTCTTGAGAAAATGGATCCAGAAGCAAGAATACAATAAATACCTGCATATCAAGACCGGTAGAGCTATGTCCCTTAACATGCAAGGGTGAATGGAGGAAACTCCGGATACATGACTATATAGAGAATGGGCTGGAAGAAGATCTAGATTGCACAGTGCTACTAGCTAGAAGAGGTAGCCTGGCGCTAAGGCCTAGACAAACCCATATGACTTTTGTTATGTGATCTGGAATAACAATATCATTGAGGTCTTTGGGAAGTAGAGATGGCTCCCCGGGGCCTCATTGAACTACAATTGGAAAGAAGGCTACTATCAATCTATCTCTTAGTACCCCTGCATATGGGAGCACCATCAAAAAGGAAGTGATTGTCTTGGTGGAGACTGGTCTAGGGGGTCATTGGAGGATCTAGGAACGGAGTCCAAGCATCTCCCTCGTGTATAAAGCCAAGTATCTCTAGTCAGGATACCGAAAGAAGCTGGAGAGGATCAATGAGTCCCTAAATAGACAATGGATCCACCCTCAAATCTTGCAATAAATGGGGCATTGAAATATGAAGTGCTCCTCTATCTCAACCTCCCAAAGATGGCACAAATGACAAATCTTGGAAAAACTGGTAAAGTTGGTGCTCGACCTCCACCTGAAATCTGTGTGAACCTACTCTACATTAGCCCAAAGGTATACAAAGAGCATGCATCCAATGATGACACTTGTATGAAGGTCAAACAATGAAGCCATCCCTCAACTCCATGAAATGCTCTGCAAAGCGGACTATCTTCAGATGCAACCCACCTAGTGGAACTGTCCAAGTGACTTGTATGAACATAGGGAGGCGGTCCATAGAGTTAAGTAAAGACTTCAAGAGATCTTAGGCTCCCGCAAAAAAAGACAACATGCCCGCCCTGGGAAAAAAACACAAAATACTACTGAAATTAAAGGGGAAAAAAACAATATATATTGTGCTTTGCATTGGCATCCAATTAATATAGAGCATTAGTATTGTGAATTAGAATTGACCACAAACAGGAAAGTCAAACTTCATGGCCTAAAAGATTGAAATTTTTCAGTGTATATGGTCATATTAACCCTCCATATCATCTAACCTCTCCCGTGTTTTTCTAGCATACCTTGTGATTATGGACAATATCTACCATTCCAAACTCAGAAATGGTATGTAAAACATTAGAGGCTCAGTGCCTGCATGTTCTTTTTAACAAATGTTATCGGAACCAAACCAGAACCGGTAAAATCGGCCGGTAGGTCAGGTTTTGGGAGGTTTTCGGTCAAAACCAGCCTCTCACATTGGAATTGGCCGGTTTTAGTCTTGAACCGATCCAGAGCCCAGTCCTGAACCAATCTGAACCAGTGAAAACCAGCCAATTCAAGACAAAACCAGCCAGAACTGGCCATTGTAGTGTTTTAATTTTTTGTGTTTTTACTTTAATTTTGGTTTTTTGGAGGAAGGATGCACACTGGTACAAAACCAGTCAAACTGGCCAGTTTGACTGGTTTTGTACCAGTGTGCCTCCTTCCTCCAAAAAACCAAAATTAAAGTAAAAACACAAAAAATTAAAACACTACAATTACCCTAAAACCTAATTTTGATCTATTTAATGATGTCCCATTTTATCATGAATAGATTTATCCTGGCTGAATTGCAGCCGCTTCCACTACCACAAGATATGGACATTGGTCAAGGGTATTGAATCAAGATGTCGAGCATACCTATGCAGAGAACGTAGAGGATCTAGACTCGAATGATTGTGTAGTTTGATTTGATTGTAGACTGTAGTATGATTATTTTTGGTCAATGCAAGCCATTTAGAGGCTCAATATTAATGTATTTTGGTTAAGATATGTATTGCACTCTGTACAACTTTGCTATATTCACTCCTACAATGTTATATACATGAGAAAACTTGCCTATTTGGTACCTACTGGATTGGATTTATATGGACATTGGATGTACATGAAGATATAATTTTTTATCAAAATTTGAATATTCTATCTATCTTTTGGTCAACTGGTTTAGTGTAGGATTTCGTTACCGGTTTTGGTTTTGGGGGTCGACCGGTTCAGTCCTGATAACATTGGTTCTAACACTCCTGATTACCAACTGTTTGTTTTGCTGTTTTGCTGTTTTGTTGACAAAAATGAGACAATAAAAGCATAACAGCCAACAAGACCTGCTTTGGCAAGACACTTCTGAAGCAAGAAAAAGGCATTGCCACTGTCTGAATCACAAAAACAATCTTCCTTCATTTATATATTTATGACAGAAATGATGAGAAACATGAAACTTCTATAAAAATCCATTTAATGCAAATGGTGATACTTACATCAACGTCACTGGAAGGTAAATAAAGCCCTGTATCAAACGAACCAAATACTTTTACCTGCACATAAGCCACAATGTCATGCCTTTTCAAGAATACTTCAACCTTCCCTAAACATAATATATTATTTTTGTATAGAATTCTTATTCAGACAGAAGGGCACACCAACATGCAATCACTTCCTATTCATGTTATCACCACTATACTATGTCTCTCCCACTAGATAGGATACATACTTGGCAGCTGGGCCATATAGATTTGATGACTTCTGAAACACGTGCTACAGCCGCTGTGCGTGCTGCTTGCTCCTCTGAAGTTGGTAAAAGAAAATGGCAAAAGTTTGTAATTTCTGCATTGCCATATTGTGGAAAACCTCAGGAATCATGAGAAAAAAAAATTGGGCAACCTTTACATCAACAGTTTGCAGATTATACCATACACTTAAAATTCCTATAACCATGTATAGCAATGACATGTAAATTCTTATTCAGACAGAAAGGGCACACCAACATGCAAATCACTTCCTAATGCATGTTATCACCACCTGCTATGTCCTCCACCCAAATGAGATACATACTTGGCAGCTGGGCCATATAGATTTGATGACTTCTGAAACACGTGCTACAGCCGCTGTGCGTGCTGCTTGCTCCTCTGAAGTTGGTAAAAGAAAATGGCAAAAGTTTGTAATTTCTGCATTGCCATATTGTGAAAAACCTCAGGAATCATGAGAAAAAAAAATTGGGCAACCTTTACATCAACAGTTTGCAGATTATACCATACACTTAAAATTCCTATAACCAAATACTAAATAGCAAACCGATTTCATGAATATATTGCACCCAAAAAAAAGACTTTTCAGAGGAAGATGTCCAATGGGCTGGGAAACGTACCTGCATGGACAACATAACTAATAAAAGATATATAGCAAAGACAAAAAGAAATAATATTGACTACAGTTCACCAGAAATGACAAAAAGCAATTAGTGGGACTGGCGAGTACATGCAGGTAAAAATAGTAGCATAAACTGCATGAGATATCACCACCCTAAATCTAAGGGAGTAATAAGAGAACAAAAAATCATCTCATAAAGAATAAAGCACGAAGCTAACAATAATGACAGTATACTCGGTCATAATGTTGTGCAACTAGGGTATAGATAACTAGCACCCTATGTAATAAAATCAACAAAAACCTACGATTATGAGCAATCTAATACCTTTCAATAATGCCATCTACTCAGTTCTCACCTGAGGTTGGACCTATCATAGCATCTAGGTATAGCTTGACTTGGTCATACACCTATACTACAAGAATTACACCTCGTACTCTGCTACTGCTAGCATCTCATTTAACATACAAAGGAAATTGCAGAAGTCCTATAGCAGCTCTAATCTCCTTTAGGGTTAGGACCATAATGGCATCTAGCTAAGGCTCATACCTCACTTAAAAGTTAAAACCTCCTCTACTAGACATGTTATTCTCAAAGCCAAAACCCCATAAAGGGCTCTAAATAGTAAACAATCTAGTAATTCATCCCTAACTAAATCACTAGGTTGTGTACTTCAAAGTTGAGTATGATGTGCAGGAAAGTGGGATGGGCATGAGTGGTCAAACAATGTTGTCACTCAGGAGGTACTTTAGACAATAGATGCTTATGTGTGTGTGACTCTAGGTGTTAAATGAAATAAAAGGAGGGACATCGCCCATGTCCGTCACAAAATCTGTGAGTGTCCCATGGAGAGCTATGGGCAAGTGCGTTGTCTTGACATAGCACTCCAGAAACAAATGCAAAATGGGAAGACTCACTGCTACCGTTCCGATTAGGAGAATAAATCTGTTATAACAACGATCACCACCTCCCAATAATAACACGGTACAAGTTGGCAATGACCCTGTAACCATAGCTAACCAAATATATAAGTTGGGAGTGTAATTGCTAACTAAGCTCAAATTTTAATAAGAAATATAATCAATTGTAATCATATGGTGAACCAAGGATAGTGGATATGGTTCCACTCAAAATGGCCCATCAATGAATGCCACGTCAAAAACCAACAATTGTGTCACATTTCCAACATGGATACGCAAAACACACAAGGCAATGATGCAAATTGACATAACAAGCAAGCAACTTGGATAAAGAGAAAAGCCATCTCGATGGTATTATGACCTTAATGGGAGTATGTTATGGCACTTTAGCCAATATAATGGGTTAATTGTATAAGTAAACCAATCTGCAGAATCCAATCATACAAGGAGACAATCTGAAAGGGGTCTTCATTCTCCACAAACCTATCTGCCGAAAAAGGCCAAGAATGAAGAGCCAGGCTTCCATTGAGAGAACGACCACAGATCTCTTAAGCTCCGAGTCATTTAATGGAATAAAATCCTGAATATGAGATTAATGGAATCATTATTATACACATTGCATATGAAATCATTCAAGGTTATTGGGAGTTCTCATAATATCCAAGGATTTATGGTGTACCTCATCATAATTAATATTATTGGAAATTGTGCTCTACGTCTGCATTTGGTGTATTGAAGCTTATGAGGCTATTTAGGGTATTTGCTTCATAACATTTGGCATCAAAGTAAGCAATTATCAGATCAGCACCTTCAAGGAGTACCCTTTTTTGTAGGAGACATGTCATTTGTTAGGGGCATCCAAATTGAGTGTTGCTTATTTTTTGAAAGAAGAAATCAAAGATATCTCTGGTTAAAACTTCAACAGAATTGATGCAAAAATCTAGGAGGCATAGTGCATACAAGCCCAAGGTTGAACTCCAGTCCCGAATCACTGCCAAAAGTGGTAAGTTACAGTTATCTGTGCATATCTTTTTATATGAAATACAAATTAAATGTCATTTAATTTTCTGGAAAGAAGACACTTGATAGTGTCTTTGGTCAAAATTTTAGAAAAATAGATGTGAATTTCTAGTAGATATTCTCAGTGCAAGTTCGAGGATCATGCTAAAGCCAGTAGGGTGCAGTAAATTGAGCAGATCTAAAGATTCCCATATCCAAACTCAATGAGCCTTGATTCCTCTAAAAGAAGATCGCTTGGTTTCATCTTATGTTCAACCCCAAAGGGAGCATGTTATGGAACTCTAGCCAAGATAAGGGGTCACTAGTATAAGTAAATATTAGATCAAGCCCTTGGTTTCATCTTATGTTCAACCCCAAAGGGAGAATATTATGGAACTCTAGCAAAGATAAGGGGTCACTAGTATAAGTAAATATTAGATCAAGCCCAAGGGGTTAGCTCAACCGGTTGTCACCAATGTTGTTGGGGATTTGGCTAATTATGTGCCAATGGGTGCCCCATTCAAATCCCATGTGTTAGGCACACTAGTCTACATCAATGGGTTTACTAGGTATGCCATCCACGAATGTGGGGATGTATCCCTTGGGTTTCCTCGTGAGGTTTTCCTTGAAAAAATAAAATAATAAATTGACTCAATAGTGAACCTACATGAGTAATGAGTGGGAACAAATATATATATGAGGTCAATGGAGTCATTATTACACAAATTAGCATATGATAATGGTATATTGATGTGTTTTGCGTTATTGGGAGTTCTAATATCTTAGAGTTATTGTGTAACTCATCATAATAATATTCTTTGGAGTTGTGCTCCCAGTGTGTATTTGTTGTATATAGTTTTCTAATGTTGTATTGGGTTTTTGGTTCTTAACAGTTGGTATCAAAGGAGGCAATTCTCAAATCGACACCATCAAGGAGTACCATTCATTCTCAAAGCCATAACCCTTGCTAGTGATATCCAAATTGAGTATCATTTCATCTTTTGGAAAGAAGACATCTCTGAGTATCTCTAGTTAAAATTTCAGCAAAATTCGCACAAATTTCTAGGAGGTATCATTCATACAAGTTGGAATTCAAGTCCGATCCTAAAGCATTGCCAAAAGTAGTAAATTGTAGTAATTTGTCCATATCTTTTGATTTTAAACCTCAAATAATATGTCACTTGATTTTCTAGAAAGAAGACACCCAATAGTGTCTTTGGTCAAAATTTTAGAAAAAATGGTGCAAATTTATACAAGATATGCTTCATACAAGTTAGGGTTCCTATCTAGTCCTAAGTTGTCACTATTTATTTCATTACCAGGCTACTCTAAACTGTGAAGTACCATGACTCCATGGTAGTGGTGGATAAATTAACAAAGGTTGCCTATTTTATTCTAATGAAGCTAACACATAAGGCAGCCAGCATTGTAGAGATTTATATGAAGGAAATTGCCATGCTACATGGTGTGCCTAAGGCCATTGTCTCTGATAGATATCCCAAATTCACATCAAATTTTTGGAAATGATTATTTAAAGGATTTGGGACAAATTTAAATTTTAGTATAGCATATCACCCAGAGTTAGATGGATCAATCAAGTGATTGAAGATATGTTAAGGATGTATGCAATGGACAAGCCTTCCAAGTGAAAAGAATACATTCATCTAGTTGAATTTGCTTATAATAATGGGTATCAAGCATCTTTGAATATGAGCCCATTTGAAGCTTTGTATGGCAGGAGGTGTAACACACTTGTAAATTGGGACAACCCAACAGATAGAGCCATCATTAGGCTAGAGTTGCTCAGGGAAATGGAAGAGCAGATGGTGAAAATAAAGCAGAACTTAAAGACTGCACAATATAGGCAGAAAAGTTATGAGGACAAAGGCAAGACACACAAAGAAATCAGAGTGGGCGAGCACGTTTTCTTGAAAGTGAAAGATAAAAAGAGTTCATTGAAATTGAGAAGCTGCCCAAAACCAGCAGCAAGATATTGTGGACCATTTGAAATCCTAGTGAGGACTGGTCTTGTTTCATACATGCTTGCACTATCTACATACATGTGCATTCATAATGTGTTTCATGTGTCTTTGCTTAAAAAGTATGTGTTTGATCCTAACCACGTAATTGATTGGACTGAGATCTAGGTGGAGCACAAGGGTAACTTCTAGGTCCAGCCGATGTGCATATTGGACAAGAAGATCAAAGTGCTCAAGGACTGAGCCATCGGCCTAGTAAAGGTCCATTGGACTTGCTACGGTCTTGAAGATGCTATGTGGGAGCATGAGGACACCATGCAAGAGGAGTACCTACGATTTTTTGAAGAATTTTGATTGTACATTTGTATATAATGCACTGAGGAAAATGCCTAAATAACGGGGAGGGGAATGTAATACCCCTAGTTAGGCCCCGAAGTTGTAAATATATATGTACATATGTTTTTTTTTTTCATTGTGGTTCACAGCGCGAAGCTCGCTACGTCCACAGTAATCCCCCCCTGAAATCCAGAGAAAATAGGAGGGTCAAGTATTTCGAGAATATTTGGCTCACAAAGAGCAGCATGTTGCATAGATAAGACTCGAACCTGGGTGGGGAGGAGAAAACTCCCCACCCCAACCAATTGAGCTACAACCACTTGACATATATGTACATATGTTATATAGGTTGGTGAGCCAATATGGCTTTTGAGCTAAAGTGCCTGTAATGTTTTTGGGCCAGAGAGCCTATGATGAGCAAAGATCGGAATGCTTGTATTGTAATTTGTACATAAACTCTCATTAATAAAACACATCATTGCTACAGAACAAGTAAGACAAAAGATTATGGGGGGCTAGGACTCCACGAGAGGGAAAGGGAGCTAGGGCTACGCAAAGGGGGATAAGCCATATATACTAAATTATTCCTAAGTCCTAAACCTAAGTCTTATTTTCATGAATATATCCTAAGTTCCTAATTGTGGGCCAACTTTCCAAGTGAAGGGAAAAGGGGTCCTTATATGCCACTTGCCAAAAGGTTGACATTCGTATATAAAGTTTAAGCTTAGTGAGAAAGACATCATTCATTGATCATTCTACCATTCTGAGTATGATATTTTCCCATTCTTGCTTTGGAATATAGGGGTGTGAGCTAGTGAGCGACTAAGACCTTGTTACCTTGTGAACCTTATGAATCCTAGGTGTATTTTGGGTGAACAATTCTCCTTGGGTTGCCTTGGGGAGAATTACTTGGGATAGATTTCCCTTGGTATGAGGCCTAAGGGGTATCTGGAGACTACATTGGAGTAGTTGGAGTTCCTAGAGTCACAACTCAGTGAGTTCATGGTGAACCTATGTTGGAAACCCTAGAAGGAAAGTGGGACAGCTTGAGGGACTGTGAAGCAAAGAAGGGGGTACACTTCTTTGGGTTGTGCAGGTCAAGGAAAGAGAGTTGTAGGTTGGAATTGCTACTAGATTTTGGTACCTTGGCCTAGCCATTGCTTTTGTTGACTATGAGACCTTAGTTGGCTTAGGTAGCCTTTGCCCTAGTGGAGACATAGCCCCAACATGGGGGTCACCTGCTATTGAGAGAGTTAAAACAGCAATTTGAAGCCAGTTGGTGATTCTATAAAAGATAAGTGTTCTTATTATATGCTTTTATGTTGTGTATTTTGTATATGTTCAATTCTATTAAGTTGTGCATGTGTATACTTCTGTATATTATTATGTAATATCCCCAATATAGCTAAGCAGGGATTTTATGAGTTTCTATGCAATTATGTTACTTTTCCACAAATATTTTACCTTCATTCTACTAAAGA
>SNQJ01S0088048.1:45199-61205 GCA_010110895.2 Picea sitchensis | reverse complement strand
TTTCTAACTTTGACACACTTTCCTTGGATCACTAGATGAATGAGAGACTTCTACTCGCATAGGACCAAAATTCAAACTACTAGATGAAGTAGAAAGAGTCTAAGCAAGCTAAGGCACTTACCTCTCATTTTTCTACCATGTTTACCAGGTCAATGTTTATCATGTAATTATTGGAAATAAATTAAAAGTGTTGAAAGAAAAGAAAAGTCTTATCAACTAGATAGAAAAATGCATTCTTACTTACTGACCCGGTATTCATGAAGGATGCATGAGAGAAGAGGTTGCCACATCTGCATAATATATTACATTCTTAGATCTCATGCAATACCTTTCATTCCCCTCTTTGTGGAACATGAGTCTCTTAGAGCGACCTTTTAGGACCTTTCAAGCTTAGAATTGACATCTCTAGCCTAGATTTCCCACGTAATTTCCCATGGCTTCGAGAGTTATATCAAATATAGAGGAATACGGATGTGAGAAATCAAGAGATGACCTGAGCATTTGAATTTTGAGCAATGATGAAGGAGCCCAGTAATAATGTCAGTCTTGCCACAACAAATGATTGTGGATTGTAGAGGGCTCGTTGCATGTGGACATCTAGAAAAATCTAGAGTATTGTAGATATAACATAAAAAAAACACACAAACAAACTATATAAGAATCTGAAACATGCAAGCTCATATTTCCTCTTGTTACCACAAAATTTGTCACCAAAAAATGTAAAGTCTGAGCACCTAGGTGAAGACTTGTTTAACTAAGAGGTTGGCCATTGTCACCTCACCAACTCTCTTCTACACTTTAGACTAAGGAAAATGGAATCTTGGCCAAGGGGGGCTTACCTATAGGTTACCAGGATCACTTCTTGTAGTATGAAGTGGGAGTAAATGAAGCTTAGTAAATTTCAACAAAAGGAAAATATCGATTTTAAAATAGTTTTGGGGGTGATGAATGAAAGGGAAACTAATGCCCTATTTGTTTGGGTTATGGAGGTCATGATTGGAACCTTATAGAGAAGTTGTAATGAAGGATTATGGGTTACAGGTAGCCAAGGTGGCTTTTTCTACAACACCCCTAATTTGGATGCTAGATACTACAAAGTTATGAAGGGAGGGGACTCACTATGGGGATCTCCACAACCAAGTTGATTTAGGAGTGGCCTTGTTTAAGGAAACTGATTATATTTTTTTCTCACTATGGATTCCTAGAGCATATAATTCCATTTCGTTTAAACAAAATAACAATAAGACAAAGGATTTTACGTTCTCCAATGTAGCTAGGTAGCTTCTCTATGGCTCCTAGATCAATTTTGACAATCAAAACTTGCAATAAAATCTCCAATGGTGCTCTAAGAACATGTAGCCACATACAAAGTTGTAGAAGAAAAAATATTAACTTAAACAAATAGTTTCCCTTGATTCCACAAGCTTGGAGCTATTTTTCTCACAAGTTATTCCATTAATCAAATCCCAAATTACAAGTGGAGAGAGAAAACCTTTATATAGGTTCGAGCTCCATCTCCCTCACTAGATCCATGTTTCTCTTCGAGAAATATGATAAAATATAAATCCCAACTACTTGCTTACTAAAAGTAACAAGAAGTTTGTTGAGATCCTCAAATTCCTCCAATAAAACATTCTATGAAATAAATAAACTACTATTCTCACCTAACTAACTCCAATAGACAAGTAAATAATGAATAAAAGTGGAGTTAGTTACAACAACATTCTAAAACTAGAGGTGAGTATTTGGGCACCTTTTGACCAAGTAATAACATTCAAATGTAGTAGATATCTATCTATCCACAAGTGTGCCTTCCAAGAAGTCGTCCCACATGTGAACCAAGTCTCCACTATCTAAGTTTCTCCTAGATCCATGCTTTAAGTATGACTCCCTTTATTTGACCATATTAAATTGTTGGCTACTTTGAAAATTCACCTGCCATGTGTCATACCCCTAATGTTGTCAAAGAAAGATAACAAACTCATCAAAGAAGGGAATTCCTCAAAATTTTTTGACCAACTTCCCTAAATAGTGGATCTAGTGTGGATATGTGTGCCATATCTTGATCTCCTCAAAAGTGGGCATTGTATACCTCTTTTATGTTGGGCGCTTCTTTATTTATATGCCAATATATATCAAAGAATGTTGGGTTGATGCCCATACTTCACTGCTCGAACTACTACAAGACTCGATTATCGTCAACTTTAGACTTTAGGTTCCCAAATGAAGTAACGTTCCCTATTGCCATTTCCAAATATTTTGTAGTTTCATTGATTTCACAATTATGGAGACAAGGTTGCTTTGGGATCAATTTGATTTTTTCTGTACCCAAATAAACTCTCTTTAGGATGTTTACTTGAGAAATCATAGTCTTGTTCTCCCAACCTTTTGACATTTTATTTTTTTACTGTTGAACACACTCTTATCCCTCTCTGATTTTATAAACTTTCTAGATTGTGTATCATAGGTCAAAATTTGAAGTAGATATCTTGCATCCTATGATCCAAATGTTTGAGGAGAGAAGTCCTTTAGATCGACATGTTCTATATAATTTTTTCTTCTTTTCTTTTGAAGCATCATACCAAAAGAGGCATCACAATTTAGACCTTTGTCCATATTGTAATTGAGAAGCACTTTGAGGACTCCTTTGGCCATGTCCAAGGTAAGTTGGATTTCTAGCCATCGCCATTATATTTTATATATGATAGAATGATAAGCCAAAATATGCAGGTTCTATAATGAATCTAGTCATATATGATCGTGCCAAGGATTAATGAGACAATCTCCAAACTAGTCGATCCTTGGACTTCATTTTATCCTCAGCTGATCAAATCCCCAAAAAAGACCTTGCTCCCTACAAGATTTTGGGTGATCTATCTACTAAAATTATGTTATAGGTGTCCTCTATGATATATGTGCCCATTGACAAGTCTGAGAAATCATCCCCCAATTTTGTAAAAATTGATAGAGCAATACTAGCATGGTTCATAACTTGATCCATTGCCTCATACTTAAAAAATCCAACACAAACTCTATATGGACGAATTATGAGTGTATTAATAGATATGTTCTCCCCTAATGAATAAAAAGAAACAAGGTTCGACCCTAGCTTATTTTACTTGGAACAGGTCGCCCCCCCTTGACAAATATTCATTTACATATTCAGGTTGGTACCATCTACACTAATAAGATATAACACATTTTCATATTGTAAGTCCCAAACAGTGAAAAATACCTATTATTTCAAGAAAGACTCCCCGCTCCAATTCATTTCCATCCACATTCATGCAACATAAAACTTCTATCCAATTGGACAAGTTTGAATATACATAATTAGCTTTCTTGCATGGTATCACAACAATCATGGGCATACTTATTCCATGTGTTTGTGTCTACCATGAAAGCATCACTATATAAAGAAGGAAATTCGACCATGATCATTAATTGTTGATATGTAAACTTTCATGGATATTCCACTAGACAACTCGTCACAACATATCTAACAAAATATTGAAATCTTTACCGTGAAGGTTAATTTCCTTTAGATCTCAGATTCTTTAATTACCAGTTTTTTGCTTAAAATGTATGAAATATTTGAAATGTGAAAAATAGAGAAAATAAATAAATACTCTCACACCATCCACAAATAAACACAATATATAACTTGGGAAATCTAATATGGGAGAAAACCCATCAAGAAGGTGAGGTTGCTCTGATCTCTTTTCTTCAAATGCAAGTATAAATAAAGAGGCACTTTCTGTGGAGTTGTCTTTGACACTATGGCATGCATGGATACTATATAATATCTCCTCTTCTACTATGCTCTCAAATCACCACTCCTAGGTGCTATTCTCAACTATGAAACAAATACAATGCTAAAGAATTGAACCCCTTCTCCTCCCAACAATCCGTTATTTAACATAGCTTGATAGTAATCTAGTGGTAGGGTTTTGATTTCCTCAACCCTCAATTAGTGATAAGGTTTGGGACCTTCTAGAATATTCTCAAAAGTCCACACATAGTTAGCCCCATATGTTTGAGTTAGGGGGGGTTGACGTGGCATCCACTTGTACCATGGTGGTCAACTTGAAGGAGGCATAACTTTCACATATGAGCTTCGATTGAGGTGTGATTTGCATTGTTGGAAAGGTATCAGTGTGTAGAACACATCAAGGGTGTGTGCACAAGTTCTGAACACCAAAACCTCAAAAAATTCCATTTAATGCCTCAGAATGGTTCTGAAATATTTCAGACCCCAACTTTCCAAACTGGGACCTGACACTAAAATGGCCCTGTAAGTTGATTCCTCCAATTTTTCCCACTCTGAAAACATCAAGATAGATGAAAAATAATATCATAATCCAATCTAGATCATACCTCCCTATTTAGGGAGGCTTTTGGTCCCCAAAATATTTACTAAATGAGGTGATGAATTTTTTCTTCTACCTTCTTCTTGGAGTATCACTTTTCTTTTCCTGGAAGTTGTCCTTTCAACCCAATTTACCAAAGGTCATGTTGCCCATGTCTTGTAGTTTTAGATCGCTTCTGCAAAACTATGTCCTCTGCCAACTCTTCTTGAGAATTTGGTGTCAAGTCCTCTATGGAAGGAAGGACTTGCTCCTCCCCATGGAAGGCTCATAGAGTTTGATATTCTCCACATTCACTATTGAGTAAATATGCATGTATGGGGCTAGAATGAGTCCGTAGGCATTATCTCCCACCTTTTCCAACATCTCAAAAGGTCCATACCATAGAGCCTTGATCTTCTTGCTAGAACCCTGTAGTATTTCCTTGTTCATTTGTAACCAAACTTTGTCTCCCACTTTCAATGACTTCTTGATTATGTGTTGATCATGTCTGGCCTTTTATTGTTTCTGTGACTTCTTCAACATCTCCTATACTTGAAAATGTATTTGCCTAATCTTCTCAACAATTGTTTCTATGGTTAGTGCATCTCCCGTGAGGTCCTCCCTTACTCCTTCTTGTTGTCCATATACAACATCCAAGGGTGAAGGTGAAAAACATCCAAATAAAATTTTAAGAGGTGACTTACCAGTAGAAGTGTGTACTGCTCTATTATAATAGTGTTGTATGTAGATCATATTTTCATGCCAGGTCTTCAGATTCTTCTGATTGTAACCTCTCAAAAGCTACACCAAAGTCCTATTGACTAATTTTGTTTTCCCATCTGTCTGTGGATGGAAGGTTGTAGATCTCTTCAACTTAGTGCCCATCTTCTCCCATAATGTAGTCCAAAATATACTGAGAAATTTGGTATCCCTGTCTATGATGATGCTCCTTGGTATCCCAAAGTGAACCCACACTTGTTCAAAGAATATTTTTGCTGCTTATTGTCCTTTAATGGTATTTTTACAAGGCATGATAATGCACATCTTGATGAACCTATCAAATAACACAAATAAATAGTCATGTCCCTTCTTGGTTGTTGGTAAAATTCCCAAAAAATCCATGGAAATGCTTTCCCAAGGTCGAGTTGGTACACAGGTCTTCACTTTGTGAACTTATGTCATAACACTTGCGTTCATGGATATTAATGAATACCCATAATTTCACTAGATATTAATAAATACCTCCTAAAATCCTTTTGTTGGACCCCCTCCCACTACATATTTCCAATAATTAAAACCCCCATTTTTACTAGATAACTCTTTTTATCAATGTTTTAAAACTCGGATCCAGCCTCAAAATCGGTCAAGGGTCAACTATCACTCGGGATTGACTTGGAATGATTTGATTCCAATGATTTATTTTTACTAAAAAATATAGAAAATATTTAAATTTAATAAAAATAATATATTTTAAAGATTCCAAATCATTAGAGACAAAATGTGCAAAGTCTACACATGTACATTGCATATACCATGTAAGGCCCACATTATCATATGTGCCTAATCAACCATGTTGACCAGGTTTCAACTTTCCCTATCCATTTTTGACTAGTTTTATATCTTAGTTCTTCGTTTACATGTGGGTTTATTTCGTGTACTCTTAGGCACTTTATAATGTGGGCAACAAAATTAGTTGATCTCAGGCCCATGCCTTTTTGACATAATTAACACTACCTCACCTTATCTTAAAAATTCAACTGATTTTGTTGAACATCTAACAATTAAGAACATCTAAAAGAAAAGATGATCGCACCCCATGAAGTTGAATATCAAATAGAATAGGCCCCTTCAATCTGTTGTTCTTGAGCCATATACTTTTCCCTCCGCTCATTCTGATACAAAGGAAAACAATTTGGAGATGGATAAATGATCCTTAAATTGGATGGAGAATTTGTAACATGAAAACAAACTTGAAGTAAATAACATACCCATTCAACTATCACGAGTCCTTAAACAACTAGGCGAGGAGCAATATACTCTAGAGTTTTCTTGCATGCCTCAAGAGTCGCCTCGACTTCAACCAACTACTTCCTTGGTTTCCTTGTTTTTTCAAGTCACTTTACCAAGGGGAATTTTCAGGGTAAACAACTTAATAGTTGTTAGGGTGATCATATAATAGAATTATATCATTTGAAAAGGTCTTGAATCGACTGAGTTGATTGGTTTGGTGCTAAATTGGTCGAGTCACGGTTCAACACTAAACCGGTCACCTGAGTCAATAGGAGGGTCAAGCCAGAACGGTTTGGGGTTGGCTCAGTCAACTCAGTCGAGTCCGAGTTTGAGTCAATAGGAGGGTCAAGTCAGAATGGTTTGGGGTTGACTCAATCAACTCAGCCGAGTCTGAGTCCGAGTCTGAGTCAATAGAGTTTTACTACACTGTTTTTTATACCCACAAATACCTATAAATCCCCCCGTAATTCACATCCCCCCACCAATACCTACAATATATTGACCTTATTTTTCACAATTAAAAAACCACCTTTATGAATGAACGTGATAAGATATTGTTCAATAAGGTGAATCCCTTGTGAGTGGGTACATGTAAGGGATGGAATATACCTTGCTTCATGTTACTGGGCTTCTTGGTACAACAAAGTATACATCCTCTAATATACCATGCTACATCTTCTTGCATTCTAGGCCAATACACATACCTGTGTAAGTTGGAAATTATCTTCCTAACACCTAAATGTCCTACAACCTTGGAGGTGTGAGCCTCTCTAATAAGATGCAGTCATTCATATTTAGGGACACATAGCTTGTCGAGCTTGTAGAGTAACCCATGTGAAATCCTCATCTTCTATGTATGATTCTCTATATGCATCATGGATAAAAGGCTCTATGTGCATTCGAGTTTCCAAAGATGTAATATTGGATGTAGGTGGCATTGAAAGCATGTTTGCCAACTTGTTTGTATTTCCCTTCTTATACTTGATGATTAGATGGAATTGCTGTAAAAAATCCATCTCCACTTGTAATGTCTAGTTTGTTGTAGCTTACTATGGGCATGCAAATACTGTAGCTGTTGAAGATCTGTGTGGATGATGGTCTCCTTTCCCATAAGATAGTTCTTCCACTTCTTGAAAGCTTGAACCAGGGCATAACATTCCATGTCATAGGTAGGGTAGTTGAAAACTGCCCCATGAAATATTTCAGAATGATAGCATACAAGCCTTCCTCCTTTCATCAAAACTACACCCATGGCATACCCACTTGCATATGTCCCCACTTTTAAAGTATTTTGCAATTTTGGTAATGTGATAATTGGTGCTTGTCTAATCTTTCTTTTTAGCTCATTGAAAGCCTCCTATTAATTCTTTCCCCACTGGAAACTCATACCACTCATTGTTATGGTGTGGAGTGATGAAACTACTGCTGAAAATGAAGCTATGAAGTTTTGAAAGTACTGTGTTGCCCCAAACCAACTCCTAACTTTAGTGACATTTGTAGGAACTAGCCATTTCATGATGACCTCCATATTTGCAGGATCTATCTTGAGCTCTCCTCCACCGATCACATACCCAAAATACACCAACGACTACTGAGAAAACTCACATTTCTTGAGGTTAGCCAACAAATGGTGCTTCTTAATAGTCTCTAACACCTGCATGAGATGTGAAATGTGCTCCTCGTAGGCAGCACTATAAACTAGTATATCATCCAAATAGACTATAACAAATGAATATAGATATAGGCGTAATAATATATCAATCACGAGTCTCATAAATGTAGTTGGTGCATTACATAAACCAAAATGAATGATCAACCATTCATACAAGCCTTGCGTTGTCTTGAAAGCAGTCTTATGAGTGTCTTCTTCCTTGATGCATATCTGGTGGTATCCTGATTTGAGATCCAACTTGGTGAAATATTTTGCGTGCTGTAAATAATCTAACAAATCATCGATCCTAGGTAGAGGGTACTTATTTTTTAGTGTAATTTTGTTCAATGCTTTGTAGTCGATAAACATTCGCCAAGTCCCATCCTTCTTTGGTACAATAATGATAAGTGACCCACAAGGTGAGGTGGTTGGTTGGATCACACCCTATTCCAAAAATTGTTGCAATTGTTTATTCACTTCATGTTCTTTCTGAATGGACTGTCTATATGGCCCAATATTCGACAATGGGGAGTCTGGCAATAACTGTATTTTGTGCTCCACTTCCCTCTTGAGTGGTATTCATTTAGGCTCCTGGAACACTCCTCTGTATGCCTATAGAAAATCCTCCAACTAATGTTTCTGCTCTTCATTGCACCCCTCCAGGGACACCTTTATCCTTATCGACTCATCATCAGACTGATTTTCTCTTAGGAAACGTAAAACATATTTCTTACTAGAACTAATCAACTTCTTGGCTTGGTTGGCACTTACCAGTGAGATCTTTGACTTGCCTTTATGCAAGTTGATGATGTAGGAATTCCCATCCTTGATCAGTTGGTTTTGATTGGCTCTACACATGAAGATTTCATCCCTCATATACATGTAGGGGATTCCAAACACTACTCCACATATGTTAAGGGGTACCACATCCAATTTCACTTCATCAATAAAATCAACACTTACAAAAAATTAAATCTTACATTGTTTTGTTACCTTTATCTCTACATCCTTATTTACCCATCCAAATGCATATGGGCTAGGATGATTGTGAACCTCCAATCCAAGAGTGCTGACCAAATTCACTGCTATGAGATTAGCCTATGAACTGGAGTGGAACAAAGCATCTATCTTGGTTTTCTTGAGCTGAATCTTAATGTGGAAGAGTCAGGTCATCCCCTTATCTTCCTAGTGTTGAAGGCTACTCAGATTCACCTCCTTCTACATTGATGTGCATAAAATATTCTCATCCACATTGGAGTTGCACTCAACTTGATTTCTCGTATAAGTTGCTAGAAAATTATATTTCTTTGCATCCTTCTTGCGGTTCTTCAGGTTTAACTCTAGATGTAGTTTCCAACACTTTTCTTTAGTGTGCCCATCAATATTTCAATGATTACAATGGTTTCTAGGATCCTTGGACTGATGTGCAATGGCTACCATATTCTTATCCTTTCCCCCTTTCCACTTCTTCTTCTCTTCCTTGGAAGATTCCTAGTGCTCTTTCTGTTGGGAACCACTTGGTTTCCCTTTATTGTGGCCTATGTTTTATAGATACTGTTCTTGTACACATGCCTCATCCACTGTCCTTGGCTTGAAAAACATCACTTTTATTCATATATGGCTATGTAGATCTCCCATATACTTGAGGAGTACATTTGGGCTCTTGGGAGAGATACCCAACATGATGGCCATCTTTCTAAACTTAGTGGTGTACTTCTGTACACTCTTCCATTGCTTTTTCTTAAGTAGTGCCAGTGAATCCATTAGTCCTCTACATACTCGATAGGGTAGAATTGGGACTTGATGAGGGTTTTTATGTCCTCCCACCTAGTTTCTAGCGGATCACCCTCCAGCCTAAGTGTTTTCGTATAGATTTCCCACCAGGTTAAAGCATAGCCCTCTAACTTTAGTATGGAAAATGGTATCTTTTGTTCTTCATCTATGTGGTGAATGTTGAAATAAACTTCTAGTTTCTACAACCAATGATTCAGTTTTAATGCATAGATCTCACCTTTGTATGGTTTTATGTTCACTTTTGATTCCATCTTGAATAAAAACTATGAAGGTTTTATTGTACTGGAACTCAACTGCTCTTTCTCAGGTTCTTTCCGCAACTCCTTTTTTAATTCTTCATTATCCCCTGGTTTCCCATATGATCCGATCTCTGATTTTGAGCCTCAAACTTCTCTGAATAGTCCAATATTGCTTGCTATATCTACCATGAGGAGGGACACATTGCGAGATATGTTCGGAACTTTCTTTTCCAGCCTTGGAAATCTCTCTTCTATTGGATCTCGAAGGTTGTTTTGAATAGACTTGTCGACCATGGATAGGGTTCTGTGACTTTCTGCTTAAACCGATTCTTGAATCCCTATAACTTTCCACAAATACCCCAAGAAAACCTGGCTCTGATACCAATATGATCTATAAACTACCATGGATATTCCACTGGATAGTTCGTCACAACAAATATAACAAAATACTGAAATCTTTACTATTAAGGTTAATTTCCTTTAGATCCCGGAGTGTTTAATTACCAATTTTCTGCTTAAAATGTATGAAATAGATGAAATGTGAAAAATAGAGAACATAAATTAATACTCACACACCATCCACAAATAAAGAAAAGATATAACCTAGGAAACCCAATATGGGACAAAACCCATCTAGAAGGTGAGGTCGCTCTACTCTCTTTTCTTCAAATGCAAGTACAAAGAAAGATGCACTCTCTATGGATTTTCCTTTTACACTATGGCTTGTATGGTTGCTAAAAAATCTCTCCTCCTTTACTATGTTCTCAAATTACCACTCCTAGGTTCTCTGCTAAACTATGGACAAATATAATGCTAAATAATGGAACCCCTTCTCCTCCTAGCACCCCAGTATTTAACATAGCCCGATAGTCATCTAGGGGTAGGGTTTTGAATTCCTCAACCCTCAATTAGTGATAAGGTCTGGACCTTCTAGAATCTTCTTGAAAGTATACAAGTGGCTAGCCCCATATGTTTGAGTAGGGGGGGTTGACGTGGCATCCACTTGTACCATGGTGGTCAACAAGGTAGGTCAAACTGCATGAGGCATAATTTCGCATATGAGCTCCAATTGAGGCATGGTTTACACCATTGGAAAGGTCTCAAAATGTAGAATATTGTTAATGGTGTGGGTGCAAATTTTGGACACCAAAACCACAAAAAATGTCGTTTAATGCCTCAAAATGACTCCGGAAGGTTCTAGACCCCAATTTCTAAACTATGACCTGACACTATGATTAAGGTGGGAATCGATGGCCATCCACCTATTTGAATGGATCACAACAAAATTTTCTATCTTGACAATTTTCTCTGTTTTTTTTTCCAATCCTAAACTTCTGGGGTCGCTTTTAGGCCCTAAACGATGTTGTTTTTGTGTGACAACTCCTAGAATATACTGATAGGAAGATGATAGACTAAATGGAATGTGTATTCCTAAGATAGACCTTTTCAATGAGGTATCGAGCGCCCAAAAAGAAGATCATATGCAAAAGTAACGCCCCTAGAAAGTTGACGTATCAACTAACCACATCAGTGCCCACAAACCTTTTGGAATTTCATCTTCTGGGGCTAGGGTTTTCTCATTGATGATTTATGTTAAAAAGGCCATTTTAGCCTCATTGTTATCATCTTCTTGTGAATGTGCGTAGCCATCACATCCCTTCTCAGAGATAAGCTACCACTATTCTAGCGAGTTCATTTCACTTTGCATTTTTAATGTTCTTGTAAATTTCGTTCATTAATAGAAATTGAGTATTACTTTATCTCTATATTTCTGTCATATTTTTGTGTACATTTTTCTCCCTCATAATTCTGGATCAGTGGTATCTAAGCAATCTTCTCTTTATTTGTTTCTCTATGCATTTCCCCAACGAGGTCAGGGTATAAGGAGTTAGGACTCAAACTACTTGAGCCTTTGAAAGATCGTCCTTGCCGACCCCAAAGGCCTCGCATGGCATAAGAAAAGAGAGATGAGGGAGTAGAAGATCCTATTAAGTTGTTTCTCAAGGAAGCCCTCACATGATAGAGAGACAAGATTATGGAGAATTTTTCCCAGATCCTTCAGCAAATGCCGACAATAGAAAACGTGTCTTTGTCAAGCTACCACTTTGGTGGCGTCGTCCCTTTCAAGGTACAAGTTAATTTTGATATTCCCGTATTTGAAGGTCAAATAGATGCAAATTATTTGGAAAGATAGTTAAATATGCTAGAAGGTTATTTCTCTATCCACAATTTCTTTGATAGGGAAAAGAGCACCTTTGCACTCCTTAAGGTTGTCCCCCATGTCAAAAATTGGTGGGAAACTTACTGTGAGAAAAATTCTATAGAGGAGCCTAGAATGTTTGAGGCCAAATCCACTTGGGACTCTTTTATGGATGTTGTTAAGGAAAAGTATTTCCCTATTGGAAATTATGATGACCAATACATGAAATGGACCATACTACACGAGGAGAGGGACCAAACATTTCCGAAGTTCACAAATAACTTCCATACCTTGCACACAAAGCTAGGTATCAGAGACTCCAAGTGACATATAGTTCTAAAATTATGTGGGGGTCTTATGTACATCGAAATAGAAATGGAGTATTTGGACATCTCATCACCGAGAGCCAATTATCAATATGTTGTCAAAATCGAGCATAAATTTAAGTAGTGGATTAAGTGAGAGTTTGGGCCTACAAATCCACAACAATAGAAGTGTGGTAAATATGGACTTAGCTCACATAATATCCAACTTCAAGACAACCAATGCAAGCCATAGGAAAATAAGGGTAATAGTAAGACAAAGAAGGACAATGGAAAGTGGTGTAAGTTCCACAAAATCCCTTGGCACAACATTGATGAATGTTGCTCGAAAAAATCGTTGGTATCCAAACTCAAAGAAAATGAGTCGAAACCCAACTTGGAATCTGATTTAGAACACAATAAAAGGAAACATATCATCGATGCAGAACCCACTGCTACCATCACAACCACAAAAATCTGACTAGAAGAACCAGAGGAGAATGAGGAGGGGGAACACCTCTTCCATTCACAAATGTGGGTGAATGGGACCACAATGCATTTCATTGTTGATAGTGGAAGCCAAAAGAACCCAATCTCAGTAGATATCGTCAAGCGATTGGAGTTACCAACAACACCACACCTGCAACCATACAACATCAGGTGGCTTAGCCATGGACGAGATCTTTGTGTCAGCTAACAATGATGCATGTCCTACGACATCAAGCCCTTCAAGGATGAGGAAATATGTGATGTTGCCCCTCTAGAAGTCTGTGATGTTATTTTAGGACAACCATATATGTGGAAACGTCATGTTGGTTATGAGTCTGGACCATGTAGTGTCATTGTTACTCTGGGGGGTCATCTCTACATGGTACCAGAGGTAGTTCTGACTACTGCCATTTCATTGATCTCATAAAAAAATGTTGCAAAGTAATCTCTCATACCACAAAGTTTAGCCTCTTCACGATCCAGACAGAAGTTGAACAAAAGGTCACTGCGACCGCCACAACCTCGGTTCAAGACCTTTCTATACAATATAAGGGTCAACGAGATTGTAGAAGAACACAAAGATATTTGTGCTTCACCTATGAGGCTTTGTCTGTACTGCCAAGTCAATAAAATCTATAGCAGATCCCTTCATAGCTCTAGTGGCCACAACCTTTTTCAGATGTGCTTGGGGTTCCAACCATTATCCCCCACTGATATAACTCTTCCTACTGCATCTTCACCGACATAGTCCTTCCACACTTAGAACAAGGCAGATGCAACCATATTTTTTGAATGGCTCCATCACGTCCAAAAATAGGTTCATGACATCCTTCAAGAGGCTAATGCCAAGTACAACCATGAAAACTACTTCAATAAGGAAAGTGACTTACCAATGTTTAGATTCAACAAAAGTTTCCCCATCTCTCGAGGGAACTTTACTCAACATGGACCATTTCTTCCTAAGGGGGAGGATTTATCCAGGTGCATATCGGTGGCCACCTACCTATTCCACTGGCTCACAACATAGTTTTCCATCTTGGCAGTTTTCTACGGTTTTTTTTTCGGGTCCTAGACTTCCAGGGCCGTTTTGAGGCACTAAACGACGTTTTTTCGACACGATAGTGCCTATAATGTATATCAAGACAAATTTTAGGCTAAAAGGAATGTGTACTCCTCAGCTAGACCTTTCTAACAAGGTATCGAGTGCCCCAAACAAAGATCGTATGAAAAAGTAACGCCCCTAGGAAGTTGACATATCAACTAACCACATTGGGGCCCACAAACCTTTTGGCATTTCATCTTCTGGAGTTAGGGTTTTTGATTTTTAGGGTTTTCTCATTGATGCTTTATATTAAAAAGGCCTTTTTGGCCTCATTGTAATCGTGTTCTTGTGAATGCGCATAGTCATCACATCTCTTCTTAGAGATAAGATACCACCATTACAACGAGTTCATTCACTCTGCATTTTTATAGTTCCTATACATTTCGTTCATTAATAGAAATTGAGTATTATTGTATCTATGTGTTTCTATCATATTTGTGGGTACATTTCGTTCCCTCATAAATCCGGATCACACTAAAATGGCCCTGCAAGATGATTCCTCCAATTTTCCCACTCTAAAAGCATTGAGATAGATGAAAAATAATATAATGATCCAATCCAGATCAATTTCCCAAAAAACTGTGCAACCCCTTTGATGTAATTTGTTTTATAATTGTTGTTGGGTTCTTAGTCTCCTTCTCAACATCTTTTATAACAAAAATTTAAGATCTGGAGACACATTTTTCAAACTGCCTCAAAATATACTATACCACCGGGGGACAAAGCTACAACATGTTTGCATAGGCTTGATTCTCTATCCATAGGCCTTACAACCTTCAAAATGAGTACACAGAAGAAAAAAACGTTGTATGGGACAACATATTCATCAAAGAAAATGTCATGTTGAGTTGATTCATCACTTTACCTAAAATCTAAGTGAGAAATATACATAATTCCATTCAAGACAATGTGTTCAAATGTATCCTTATTTCCATATTGTACTTCAAATTCATGCCAATAACTCCACAACTCAGTATTAGAACAAGGGTTAGTCATTCTGTGAACATAAATGGGCATGTTAGTCAATTGTTCATAAGACTCTTAGGTCAATCTTGAGTGAATTTGTTCNTTATTTCCATATTGTACTTCAAATTCATGCCAATAACTCCACAACTCAGTATTAGAACAAGGGTTAGTCATTCTGTGAACATAAATGGGCATGTTAGTCAATTGTTCATAAGACTCTTAGGTCAATCTTGAGTGAATTTGTTCTGACTTCTAAGTAACAAAGGCCGTTGCTACAATTGTGGTTAGGACTTAGGAGAAAACACGATAACTATGACCCTTCAGAATTTTGCTAGTCCAAATTATCATTAGAATAAAGGTGCATGACAACATGTAGGGTAGTCCTTCCTTTTCTTACATACTTTATATAACTTTTCTCTTTCTGAAATGTTCTCAGATATAACTGGAATATGGCTCATGGACTGTCTAGCCTATAATAGCTTTCCAAAACCCCTGAAAATAATACTATAGATGATGATGTTTATATTTTTCTAAGGCTGCAATGTTTATTAATTCATTATGGGATGATATCTTTAAGTGTGTATCCCTTTTAACTGTTCTTAATAAATCCTTGACTTATCATTGATAATTGTATCCAAAATCTCATTAGGGACTTCCATTTGGATTTCATTTCTTCGATGAGGTTGAAAGTAAGGATGTGCATGTTTAACCTTGTCTTTAAAAGTGCTATTAGTAACAATATTGTCTAACCAACAAGTTCCCACTAATATGTTGATCCATTAACCAAAATTATGTAAACATCTTCGTCAAATGAATTGGTCCATCTAGAAAGAGGCATGAAACAATAGCATCATATCATATCACCAAGGAGCATGCCACTATTAACCATCTAAACATCACATAT
>SNQJ01S0088048.1:33585-44140 GCA_010110895.2 Picea sitchensis | reverse complement strand
TCATTTATCTTTTTAGTTGGCATGTATGATGTTTAGAATTCATTCATTGAATTTGTGTTTCTTTATTTACCAATGTGTGAAGTTGTATGAGTAAATGATGCTTTTTCTTTAAGAAGATAAAAAGATAGAAGTGGATTAATGGATTTTATCATTTACTTGTGTTCTCTACTTCCTAACCACTAAGCTTTTTAATTCATTTTTTAATCCATTTGAAATGTTTTAGAGACTAACAATTATAAGTAAATTCATTAATGATTAGAGTGTGATGACTAAACATTTGTTAGCAGATAATGTGGATTAAGAATAGGACTTGCCTTCTCTTTAAGAACACAAAAGTGGATTAATGGACTTTTACGATTTATTTTTACCTTCTACCCTCTAACCACCAAGCCCTTCAAATAGCATTGTTGGATCCATTTGCAAATAATGATTTAGAAACTACCATCGATCATTGAGACAATTATAAGCAAATTCATTAATGGTTGGATTGCAATGACCAAAACGTTTGTTNCCTTCTACCCTCTAACCACCAAGCCCTTCAAATAGCATTGTTGGATCCATTTGCAAATAATGATTTAGAAACTACCATCGATCATTGAGACAATTATAAGCAAATTCATTAATGGTTGGATTGCAATGACCAAAACGTTTGTTAACATATAATGTAGACCTCATGTTGGTCTTTGAGACAACCTCCTTGATTGCTAAGGAGATCAGTGTCAAGTCATTCCATAATTGGGTATATGTGTGTTTAGAAGGAGACGGGGAAAAGTAAGACACCTCAATTTTTTTTTTAGATAAACTTCAAGGGGCAAGTTTTCAGGTTTATAGGGTATGTCAAAGATCAGGGAGTTGAGCTCATAGAGCATGAATGAAAATATAACTGATATTTTAAAGGAGGAAACAAGAAGAATTGTTAAATGAATCAACCATCACATGCAACTTAGTTGAACATCTAACAAGAATAATCATTCATAAATTCTGAAATGCTTGCAGATTTATGAATTTAAATTTTATCATGAACATAGAATACAAATCCAGACTCTTGTAAATATGCATTCAACACAAAAGGAACTGAAAATTGAATACTGGAAATAACAGTGCAATATTATTAATAAGGAAGAAATGTGTACACAGATAATGTATCCAGCTCAAAATTTGATCAAAGTCCCAGTGATGATCATAGCTTACAAATTTCGAGCTTGGCCCTTTCAGAAATTACATTAAGCTCTCAGACTCACTCTCACACTCTCCAACCCTTCATTACATTCCTTTCATCCCATATATAGACTTGCAAAATAGTTTTAATATCCAATATAAGTGGCTTAGGAGTAATTACATCAGATATGGTGAAGAAAATAATTTCTCCCAAAATTACATCGAGAGAGATATCAAGGAAAAAATATAGCAAAATGGTTAGAGATCCAAAATTTATGCAAACAATTGACTAAATTTGATTTTGACAACTCAATTCTTGATCCAATCGAGGTTACTGGGGATGATATATATTGAAGAAGCTTTATCATGACTTAGAAGACCCTCGAGATTAATTAGAAAGCTACCATCTTGGAAATCCACATACTCTGTTTTTCTGCATATAGAGGTATTTCAGTAGCGTTTTTAAATTAAAATATTAATAATTGCTACCAAAGCATCGATCATCAATTTTTTTTTTTTTAAATAAAAGATCACAACTGCAAAATTTGAGCCTACTTTTTCTCCCTGATATGTTCAACATACTAACCAGTAGGCTAAAAAAGCTTCAACTGTCTTTGTCATATTGTACCCATGAGAAGAGTGAATGTTGTCTATCTTTTATAACATGGGATTTCTGGTAACTTTTTAATTTCAAAAACTTATATCCGCTATCGAAACAATATGCATTGAAAACTTTTAAAAGAACATGAGCTTGGACCATCCAAATTTCAGCAGAGCAACTTTCAAAATATAGCGAGTTTAAATATCTTGAGAAATAACTTTAATTACTTGTATCTTTTTCTTTTGTTGATAACTTGTAATAATACTTTCCTTTGATCTTTCAAAATTGGTTTAATCAAAATGGAGGTTTTAGGTCCATTGTTGCTTTCAAACCTATTCTTCAGCATCAACCAACATGTTAAGGCTGTTATGATTTTCCCTTCTTTCACGATGCCATCTTGTTGTCATTCCTGTATATTTTCTGGAGAATTTAATGCTAAGCATGTAGTATTTTTTAGTTTTTCTCATCAATACCCTATTCTTCTCCGTAAGCTTATCTTTCCTCTTGTTAATTCTTTCTACTTGAGCTTTGAGGGTAGTATTTTCCGTTTCCATAAATCTATCAAGCACTCTATACTCCTTCAAGATTTCTTTCCAGGTCTCCACTTTAGTTCTCTTCATTTTAACCATATGTTTATCATCAAGGTCATCCACAAAATCAATTATCCTCCTGGCTCTCCTTGTTAATGCTTCAACTTGATTAGGTTTGACATCTTTTTTTCCCCTTACTCAACCTTTTCTTCTTCCCAAAGGGGCGTTTAGCATCCTCTGTATGCTCAGCATCAAATTCTTCCCAAAATAAAAAAAAAACCCTCCATGATAAGTAATTTGATTAGCCCTGAATGAAAAATTCTAGTTTTTTCCTTTTTAGGAGTGGCTTTGACTTTCTTAGTCATCTTTGTGAGGATTTGCCAGAGGAAATAAGGTAGATTCAAAGGTTATTCACCTACAAAATATTCTAGCAATCTTATTTGATACATAGAGGTTGAGTTATACCTGCCTTCTCTAGTTATGTATCTATGAATGAGTATCATCAATTCATTCCATTCCCTTCTAATGTATGACCTTGGAACACTCATGGTCTAGTCATAATTTTGGTGTTCTTCCTTGATAAATATATTGCAGTCCATGTCATGTGCAGGTTTCTTCTTGAACCGACACTCTCCCTCTACTGGCATCTATGTGGCTTCAAAAATGGTCTCCTCATTGACATTCAACAGGAGGGAAACTAATTGAGCCTTTTCTCCATTGTATTTCTCTGCAAAGGCTTGAGAAACCCGATCATTATAACGCTGCAGCTTTTGAAAAAACCTGTAACAACCGACTAGTTCAAACCAGACAACACAATAATGCTTCTTGTCTAGCAATTCTGAACCAAAAGGCTCATGCTTGTCCACTTTTCTTGAGGCTTTCATGATTTTTCCTTTGAAATGACCGATACCCTCACCAGAAATTTACTAAAAAGATTCCAAGAGATCATAAATTATCTTTAACTGTGAATTTGCAACGAGCTTTGTTGAGGTTTAAAGTGCATTCAAGGGTTGGCCTTTGTTTGAAACCGTCTGCTTCCCTTTATCTTTACTTTGCTTTGTCTTCAAAATCGTTAACCTGCAAAATAAAACCCTAATATCCGACTCTAGACTTTGGGAGCGATATTTATTTGGTCGATTCGCAACAGGCGGTATCATAGGTAAGGAAACAACGGGGTAACACATAGTTTTTAGAAACTTGGGTTTCTTTCTCACCAAACATCAATAATGCGATAGATTCGGGGTTATGGTGTGGATGAAGGTGGTGAATGTCATGATGGATGGACACAATACGTGAGGAATGATGATGGATTTAGTTGCCAGCTCATATTTCAACTTGACAGATGTTTAAAACTTGGAAAGCACGGGGTGGGGGTATTTATGGTATTGATATATATATTTTAAGTGTTTTGGTAGCATGAAGGGTATTCCTTAAATGAAAACACTACCAAAATATCACTTTCATACCGGGGTTTAAAATTTGACATCAATCTCCTAAAGACCCCTAACAAACCTCAAAAATCCCTATAGACCTCAAAGACTACCTTTTCAGACCCATGTTCAAACATTTGGCTCCAATTGCAGGATGATGTCCTCCCTGTGAGGCATCAAGAACAAGTAGACTAGATGCCTTTATCTCTGTTTCTTCTGCTGCAATTTAACTGCTGGAAGCATTAACACATATACATTTCTTTCCTCATTTTGACTACACATTTAAGCTTAAGAGGCAATCATAAAAACAATAAGCCTAACAAAAAATCTAGTAGCCTTCTCCATTGGCCTATGGAGTCTTTATTGATCCTATTCTAATAAAATAAATAAAACATACCGGATTTGTACAATGATGATGAATCACTATAATACCTAGTAAAAGAAATGTTTAAGAAAGCGGCCATTGACAGGGCCACTTCTTAGATCATCTTCAATATTTTGGAGAATAAAAGTGTTATTATCCAAGGCTTTTGTAACTCGAAAAGGGACAAACCATAACTTATCAATTTTTTCATGATGTCCTTTCTTCTCCTTACTGGAATCCCATCTAAGCATAAGACCACCTGGAAAGAACTTATTTGTTTTATCTTTCCTGTCAAAAATAGCTTTGACTTTACTTTGATAGTCCTGTTGTTTTTGCTGTAACAGATCCCTTGTTTCCTGTAACTAAATGAGTTGACGCACCCTCCTCTAAATGTCATTTGGCGCTTCAAGCTCATCGTGTAAAAATTTCATCACTGATATACCAAGTTGAACTAGAATAATAGCCTCAGTACTATATACCAATTGAAAAGGAGATGTTCCAGTTGATTCTTTGTGCTGACCCGATCTGCAGAGAGTACAAATTTAAGCTTTGTGTCCCATGAATTTTTATTTTTTGTCAGTAATTTCTTGATTATCCTGACTAGGCTCTGATTTGATGACTCAACCAATCCATTTCCTTGTGGGTAATAGGTTGTAGAATGTCCCAATTTAATATTATATTTGTTGCAAAAATCAACCATTGGCTTTGACTTAAAGGCAACTGCATTATCAATGATTATTTTCTTGGGACAACCAAACCTCGCTAAAATATGTTCTTCAAGGAAATTTATGATGACTTTAAAAGTAGCATTTATGGTTGGAATTGCCTCAATTCACTTAGTAAAGTAATCAATGGTTGTTAGAATTCACCAATGTTGACCACTTGAATGAGGGTGAATTTCACCTATAAAATCCAACCCCCACTACTGGAAAGGTTCATTTACATAGATTGGTTTTAGAGGTAAGGAAAACAATTTACCTTTTCCTATGAAAATATGACATTCAATGCATGCCTTGAATTTAGCGAAAATATCAGAAAAAATAGAAGGCCAGTGAAAACCAACTCTTAATATTTTATAAACTGTTTCTCTCCAATGACAATGGCCACCACAAACTCCTTTATGAAATTCATCTAAGGCCTCCTAATATTATTTTTCATCCAAACATCTAAGCAACAAACCTCCAAGATCTCTCCAAAACATATTTTTATCAATGATTGACAATTTAACGGCTTTAAGATTCAAAGATATGTATTTGGATTTATCAAGATCTCGGGGACATTCAATATTTTGCAGAAAATACACAACGTGACAATACCAGGGAGAAGAAACAAACTTCTGATGTACCTGCAAATTGGTTTCAACAACTTGAAACCCAAAAATAGCTGATTGTGGTTGAATTGATCCCATCCCAAGTCCTTTACAATTAATCTATGTGAGAATATTAGCTAGTCCCTGTCCTTTAACCAACTTAGTAGGTATAATTTCAAGATCATATTTGATAATTTTGGCTATCCATCTTCTTCTTTTACCATCATTGTCCGGATGCATTGGGATATCTTTGACTGAGTTGGAAGGTACATATGCTATTGTCTTGGAATGCAATATGTAAGTTATGAATTCCTTCAAAGCCTTTACCAATGCAAATTATTGTTTATACATTACTTAATTTATGCATCTCATAGGGCTCGACTGAAGAAAGCAATGGGTTGTTTGCATCCTTCTTTATTTTTCTGCAATAATACTGTTTCAATTGTATCTTCAGAGGAAAAAGATAATGTAATGGAATCCTTTGAATAATCGGGGCTGAAGAGGATCAGAGCCTCGGTTAAGGATTTCTTAATATCTTCAAAATATTTCCTAGACTCATGATCCCATTTAATCTATTTTTCTTTTCTCAACATGGCTGTGATAAGATTTACAATCTCAACAAAATTCAGAATGAAACGTCTAAGGAAATTTATCTTACCTAGGAAGGACTACACCTCTCTTTTGTTCCTTGGAATGTTGATTTTATGAATGGTCTCATTCTAGATCAATCATGATATCTTTCAGAGATACTACATGTCCCAAAATCTTACCTTCCTTCATGGAGAAATGAGATTTTTTTGGATTGAGGGACAAACCAAACTTCCTACATTTTTGAAATGTTAATTTTAAATGCTACAAGTGTTCAGGATCAGATTTAGAAAACACTGTGATATCATCAAAATAGATGAAAATAAATCTGTCTGTCTCTCCAACAAATGTTATAACCATTGCATGCTGAAAGGTAGATCCAACGTTCATTAGTCCAAATGGAATCCTAGCATAAATGAATGTTCCCCAAGGAGTGATGAATGTAGTTTTTTCTTGGTCTTCTTCATGAACATCAATATGATAATATCCCAAGAATCCATCAAGAATGGATATCCTCTGAGCCCCTACTACCTTATGCAATATATGATCCATTTTGGGTAGCAGATAATTATCCTTCTTTGAACATCTGTTCAAGTTCTTGAAGTCTACACACAACCAAATCTCTCCATTCTTCTTCCTTACTGTAACCAAGTTAGCCACCCACTCAGAATATCTAAGAGGCACAATTATTTTGGAATCTAGCAGTTTATTAATCTCTTTCTCGATCAGGGGGAGGAGTAGAGGATTGATATGCCAGAGCTTCTGTTTAAAAGGCTTTGTCTTATCTTTCAATGGAATCTTGTGTTGAATAATGGAAGTATCATAATTCCTTAAATATTTATAATTCCAAGCAAAGACATCAGAGAAATCTCCAATAAAATCAATATGCATGTTCTTTTGTTCCCGTGACAAAGATTTTGACAATTTGAAAAATTTAGGATCAACTTCTATGCCTATATTACAATCTTCTACCTCCTGTTCTGAATGTTGAATGGATGGTTTTACAAGTACATCATCATTGTAAAATATCCTTTCTAGAGGCACCGGTCCCTTTGGAATATGATTACTTTTCAGTTGGATAATGCCATGATTGGCAGTATTTTTCTCAAAGTCCACATCAGATTTATCTTCCCCTATATCCTCATCTTGATTAATTTGGGAATCAACAAATTCTTCAACACAATTCAAAAATCTGTCTAATTCCTTGTCATCCTGAAATACTTTCCAATGTTTTATGTTGTCTGGAACTGAAGGCCTATGCTTTATTTCTATTTCATATCTAATTTTGGGGTTGGAAATCACTTTGAATCCACTGCCAGCCAGTGCTAAAGAATCTGCAACTTGATTTTCATCCCTAGGATTGTAATTTATATTAAATGGTAGGAAGAATTGTTCGATGATGTCCCATACCTCATTCCGGTACACCCTAAGCTTTTGCTGCTTTGTTTGATAGTTGCCTTGGATATGAAAAAACAAAAGTTTTGAATCACCAAAAACACATAGCTTTGTGATACCCATATCCTTTGCATATTTCATCCCAAGAATCAAGGCCTCATATTCAACAATATTATTTGTTGTCTCAAATTCAAGTTTGTAAGACAAGGAAATCAATTCATTAGTAGAAGAAACAAATAATACACCAGCCCCTGAACCATCTCGAGAAGAGGCCCCATCAAAATACATATTCCACAAATGATTATTTCTATTCTTGTCTAGATTATCAAAGATCTTACTCTTATCTGATGCACTATTCAACATATCATCAGAGATGTGAAGAATAGAGGACCCCAAACCTTCATCAACATCATAAATTGGGTGATTAGTTAGATTTTGGTCATCACTTATAATGTATGCTAATTGAATCTCCATGTATAAACTTCTATGCTCACCCCCAAATATTGGAATAATAGCATATGAAAAATCCGTCTGTAATGTGCCCCCTAGTTTCTTCGACCATGACCTTGATAGAAACATTCCAAATTTGGGTGGGATGTTTGCTACTACAATGTACATTAGCACACTTTTCATTGGCAGCTGAAACAAAGTGATTGCTAAATCTTTAATCAATCCCAAACACTTGACCTTTATGGAATCGAAGGAATAAAGATCATGATATGTCTTAGTAATTTCCAGCCTAAGTTCATCCATGAAAACTTTAGGCATGAGGTTGTGAGACGCTCCTGAATCTAGCATAAAATTGTGTAAAATTTTGTCATGGATGTTTAGTGAAATATAAAATGGAGGAACACAATCATCCTTGTCTTCTATAAGAGGTCCTAGCGTGATAATTGGTTTTTCATCCTGTAAATTAACAATGTCTAAAGGGACAACACATGAATAGGGTTGCAAAATATTCAAGATTGACCCTCTAAAAGGTTGATTTTTGATCAATTCAACAAGAGGAACATAAACCTTTAACTTATTAATCTCATTTTCAAGATCAAAATAAAAAGACTGTTTTATTATTTCTCTTACCTCTTGAGTAGTTGATTTAACAACTTGTTTATTAGGCTTTTTTGTTGAATCCTTAGCAAGACCAGACTTTGCTGAAGCTTTAGGCCTCGTGTTTTGAGTAGGAGAATCTTGTTTTGACTCATATTATACTTATTTTTTGCTTCATCTTGATAGACCTCTTGTCCTCCAAAATCTCCCTAATTTAAATCAGATTTTAAAAACTCTTCATATTCATTCTGGGTGAGGTAAGTAGAAGTCTGCTCACTTTCAAGACAATGGATATCCTAGTCATCTTCCTCATCTTGAACATATGATTTGTCCTCAACTTCTACTAGGTTATTCTGAAAAGGTGGCTGAACTTTTTGATCTTCTATGTTTCTTTTATCCCTTTGAAGAACTTGAGGCTGATAATTAGGTCTTCTATTTTGATTATAATGTTTGTACTCACCTTCCTGAGCTGGCATGTTTGGCTTCTTCCCTTCCAATTTCAACTTAGTAAGTTCTGAGGTCAGAGTTTTAAGCACTTTTTTCATTTCATCCAACTTGGGATCAACTTTTGGAATACGAGAGGGAGATGGAGCATCGATTTTATTTTTTCTTTTCTCTTTGTCATGTCTGGATATGAGTTTTTTAGCAGCCAAAATATTTGACTCAACCTCAGTGGAAGCTTCTTTAATATTTTCCAAAGTGGTTGATCTTCTTTCTCTCAGGAGTAGGCATAACTCTGCATCAAAAGCACTATCAAACATAATCTTTGCATATGTTTCTGTTGGTTTTATTTCAGCAGTAATTTTATGATACATCTTATTAAATCATTTGGTGAAGTCTGAAACAGACTCTCCATCCTTCCTCTTCAAAGGCCCAAATTATGTAATGCAATAGAGATAATCCTTTTTATCTCCCCATTGTCTTAAAAAGGATTCATCTAGGGCTTCTATTCCATTTATTGACCCTGCATGCAATCCTCTAAACCAATTCTAAGTTTCACCATCCAAACTTTGGATTAAAATCCTCATCCAAACATCCTCATGTTCTATGTTTTGATTGTCTGCATAACTGTAGAAAGATGCTAGATGATCTTCTGTTGTAGTTTCTCCCTCACCTATAAATCTAGGAATATATTTAAGATAATATTCAACTGGAAAAGCATTCAAGGGTCGAGGTAGAACTAAAGGAACATATCTTGCAACCACTTATGGCATCCATCCTATTCACATCCATATTTTGAGCCACTGGTATTTGAAATTGAGGAGAAGATAAAGACTAAGATATTGAAGGTGAAACTGAATCTTTTACTTGAGTAGGGGATAATGCTTTAGGTGTAGAAGAGGCCACATTTTTGGGAGAAATTTCTTTATCTTTCACAACTTCTGGAATAAATAAAGGATTATGGAGAATTTATAATTCAATTTTGACTTGCTGTGAAGTAATTGGTCGAGATGTAGACAAAATTTGATCAATTTCATATTTATAAGAACTTGGAAAATGCTGATAAAATTTGCTGGAAAGGATAAACTCTTCAACATCCTCAACAATATGAGAAAAAAAGGGTTCCACTCTTGACAAAATTGATCCTCTGATGATATATTCTTGTACAAATATTCTTCTTCAACAACTTCAGAATAAACAATAGATGGTTTTTTCTTCTAAAACATGGGTAGACTGATCTTTAGGAAGGGCTGTTGAATTTCTGGGTTATGAATCACATTTTGATGATGAAGCTTGTTCATGAGAAGACTTAGGTTTCCTTAATAATTTTTCAGAGTCTGATACTGCTAGATTAGGCTTTGGGTCTTGGTTTGATCTGATTACTTTTTTTCTCAAAGAATAAGACAATATAGGTGAAAAATATTCAATCACTCTCAAGTGTCTAACTCTTGTTGACCATCAAGAGCTAGCTCTCTTCAATTTCGTTCTTCCCAGGGAAGGTATCTTCGCTATTTCGTCCCAGACAACGACGCCATAAAATGTTAGTCCTTGAGACAACCTCCTTGATTTCTAAGGATATCAGTGTCAAGGAATTCAATAATTGGGTATATGTGTGTTTGGATGGAGATGGGGAAAAGTAAGAAAACTCAAATCGTTTTTAGATAAACTTCAAGGGGCAAGTTTTGAGGTTTA
>SNQJ01S0088048.1:0-17274 GCA_010110895.2 Picea sitchensis | reverse complement strand
CATACATTGTAAAACACAAACAAAATGCACTTCTCTTTACCTGTGTGAGAGAAGTATATTAAAAAAGTTTCAAAATTATACACATACATTGTAAAACAGAAACAAAATACACTTCTCTTTACCTGTGTGAGAGAAGTATATTAAAGAAGTTTCAACATTGTTAGTATTAAAGTGAAGGAAGATGCTACTTATGTTTAAAAAGGAGATTTGGATAAGCTCTTTTTAGTTGGACACTTAGATATGAGGATCAACTTGTAAGTGTTGTGGACATTAAATAGATAACAAGAAGGTCCACAAGGATTACATATCGTGATATTAAATAAATAATAATAGGATTAGGTCCACAAGGATTGAATATCATGATATTAAATAAATAATAATAGGGTTCACATGATATTATTTTAAAGTATCATATCAACTAGTGTATTTACATATTATATTATTTTTTAAATTGATACAATTTTTAATATATATAAAATGTTATTAATTTTTTTTAATAAGATTTTATCACATTTGTAATATATATTATATTATTTTTTAGTATACATAAAATGTTATTAATTTTTTTTAATAAAACATTATCACATAAGTATTGTAAATATTAAATATTATGAACAGTAAATAGACAAAGTATTGTGAATATTGAATAGACAACAAGTCACACGTGACAATGTGTCTACTAGGGACATTAAGGTTTTGAGCATTACAACAAAACCAGTGCATTCATGATTGATTTTTTTTTCCAGATGACCTGATCCGATCTCATTATTGGCCAGAAACTACATACAACAGTGACAACAAAAACACTTGCAAATCATTCAAACCCTACATAGAGGGTCAATGACTCGATCGACATCGTCAACATTACAACTGCTGACCTGGTCAATGACTTGTGAATCATGTGCATTGTGACTTAAGGAATTGGTCGTCTCTTGATGGAAGGGAGGCGCCAGCAAAATACCAACTCTAGTGAAACATAATACCATTAATTCCACTTAATTGCTTCAAAATAAGCAGTCCAATGCTGATTTGCAATATCCCATTTCAATGTACTAATATTAGTATAGAAAACTACAGATCGTTCTCGTTTTAGAGTAACAAACATGCATCCACCTATCAAAGCACATTTGCAAATCCAACAAATCAAATGACATTCGATATGTAACTCACAGTTAGAGGCAGTGCATATCTCCTGTCAAAAAGGGTTGATAGCTTGATGCTAATTTCTTGATTGCTTGTCTCCATGATACTCTGAAATTCAACCTAATCCTCACAATAAAAAATACTAGCAAAATGTGATTGAAGGTTTTCAAGTTTTCAGTGCATTTAATTGTTTCCCTTCAAGGAAAACAAAGTTAAAACTATGTTCAAACCACATAAATATCAAGAAATATACAAATCCAAAACTTGCACCGGTGTTTTGCAAGTAAAATATTGTTTCAAGACTCTTTAGTTTCCAATCTTCTGGAAACATGAGATGTTGGCATTAAATATCTTTAGAAAACTATTGATGTAGTTTATAACAAATATGACATTTATTTCACACAAATATTGATTATTAAAGAAAACAATTAAAGCAATAAATCCTAATCACAAAAAAAACTTGCAATAGGCCTGAGATGATTATAAATGCAATTGGGAATTATACTAATAAACCTGATGGAAATATCATATTTATAATACCTCTATGTAAAACAAAGACATGAGTTACAATAAATTTGGCGAGAATCACAACCCCAAAAACAGACTGACCATGAAAAATTGACAAGGCAAGATGCAAAGACTTGCAACAAAAGTTTTTTGTACGCTTCCCCAACATTGCATAAAAATACAGTTCATATTGCAAATTTATTTACAAAGGCCTTGAGACATGGTTAGGTTTGGAAATGTCCTTGGATTGTTGTGAAATGGGCCCAGATACTTTGGCTTAAAGAAACACATTAGCATAAAATGCTAGATAATGTTCAGAGCACATTATAATTTGGAACTCCATTAAATTCATCATTATAGAACAATACACTTTGTATTAAAAATAAACCCACAAGTTATTTCTAATCTAACATATAAATAAATGGTGTTCCATAAATGCTAGATAATGTTCATAGCACATTATAATTTGGAATTACATTAAAGGATAATTATAGAACAACACACTTAGTAAAAAAATAAACCCAAGAGTTATTTACTAATCAAACATAATTTAAATGGTGTTCTAGATTATTTTCTGACGAGAGACAACCAATAAAAAAAATTACTTGATTACTTGATGAGAATCTAATTGGCAAACTTCAAACTCTAATATAATGAGTCATGGTTCTTTGGATCACTCCTTAGCTACAAGCATTGTTATCAAACAAATTTACAATTTCATAGATTGAAATATAACAATATTTTATATATAGATATAACTTTGAAAAATCCACCTCAACCTTAAACATACGTGAAAACAATCCAAAAAACACCCTTGTACTATAAACTTAATAGTAATTTCCAAACATGGCCAATTACAACCCTAATGTCTTTCTTTTAAAAAGAAAATCCCTGGGATTTGCATTTAACAGTTTCTTGTCGAGTAAATTATTCAAAATACATCATACCAAAAACCCTGGAAGGAAGTAGCTTTTTCTTATCTAAAGTATTTAAATTGCATAACTATAATAGCAAAGCACGATAATTGAAAATGATGATTTGTTTGACAGAACATGACTAGACCTGACAACCACTTCATTGAAAGTTAAATAAAATCTCTGCCTAAAAAAATAAAATCCACAACAAGGTGAGCTCAATACTTGTATTACAAATGCCACATGAAAAATAACTCAATATGCGAACACGTTCATCCATTTAAAAAGATGAAAAATAATGATATAGATAAATTTATTTTTTCAGAATGCGGAATTTTAGTGAGTGAAAGTGCTTTAGATACCAACCCAGTGTAAATGAAATATCTTTCAAACAAAGTATCAGAAGAAAAATTAATCATCAGTATCTACTTGTATGACGGATTAGCTGGGCAAAGGTGAACATACTTTTAAACGAATGAAATACAGGTTCCCAAATAGTAGTTTGAGTAAGTGACGATATAGTCTTACTATAAACGCTAAATCAGGCATACATAAAACTCAAGCCTACACACTTCTCTCACATGATGTATAAACTCCATTCAATTTTTCCTCACTTTGGATGGGAAAAACGAAAAATGTGCCAAACCTTGCTAGAAATCTCAAATAGGAAAATATGCACACAATGTGCAAACAAATGAACGAGATGCTCAAGATTTGGTACACAAGAAACTTCATGAGTAACTAATATTCAACATGCATGATAAAACAATTCATGGAAACCTACTGTTTGTTAATACTAACATTCTATTTGCTTTATGAGGGCACATAAGTCTAAATAAAATGGAATGAGGAGACTAAGGAATCCCCCCTATACCTATGAATTTACAACACTAGCTCCTATTTAAGTATTATTAAACAAAATATAATTTTGTAATACAAGAACATGTGAAGCAACTCCTACTCCACGGTGCACATCTAGCCTGCAATAACAAAAGTTCTATTTATTTCATATAATTCAAGATACCAAAATTAGACTAAACTATATGCTGATAGAAAAAGTTCACAGAGAAAAACGGGTTCCCAGTTCTTGGTGATAGAAATCACAAATTTACTTTGAAAAAAAATCACTACATTCATGCATAAGGAATTTATTCCATAAAGTATGAACAAAAACTGCAACTGTGTAATTTCCAAGTGAATAATCGTACAATCATAGATTATTTCTCTACCTTCATAAACCAGGACAATATTCACATATCAGTGAGTTAATGGATGTTAAGAGTTTTCAACTACAACCAAACATCCAAAACACCAAGCAGCTTCATGAACATATTACTATGTACCAAATCTTATGCAAGTGCATATCCTATGGAAGATTCTGGTGGAACATAGCTAGGCGAGACCAGTGAACCCACTGACAACATAACTATGGATATCGGTAGTGGCATAAGAAGCATGGAAACTTGTTTTGGTAGCCTCATCTAGCAATCCGGACAAATTGCAGCCGAGAAATATCGGATCCATCATCTACTCTTAAAGATGAGAGCGATGGAATCAATACCAGAGGAAAAATACTCCCATGTGTTGACTACTCTCTCCATATCTGTCCTCAAACTAGGGTTATGGAAAATATAACCAGACATGACATAACATAATAGGAAACCAAATCCCCAAATGCACATAAAATACTCATTATACAGGGTTATGGAAATATAGCCAAACATGACATAAAATACTCATTGTACAGGGTTATGGAAATATAACTAGACATGGCATAACAGGAAAACGGGGAAAAACAATGAAGAGAGAATATGAAGTGCGCATGTCATCGAGGCCATTGATATTTACAGATAACTTGATATGTTTTTCAATTAGGCAGGGCTCCTGGAATGGTTGCTTGAAGGAAGTAGGTGATTTCAGATGCAATGAGTATTAAGTTCAGATGCAACGAGGATTTTATACATAAAACCAGGAACTTTCCCACCTGAGGCCATCAATGTTCGCAAATAACTTGATATGTTTCACAATTTTGCAGGGCTCCTAGAATGGTTGCTTGAAGGAAGCAGGGGATTTCATATGCATCGAGGATTTCATACATAAAACTAGGAACTTTCCCACCCATGCATGAATGAGATGATAGAGACTCCACCTGCCTTAGCTGGTCTGAGGAACCCAACCACCTGTTCTAACCACCCGCTACTCCCTGATAATGTCGTTAAAGATCTTGTCGCCACCCCCTGTCTGCGGTGCCCAACGTAGACATCACACAAAAAAACTATTACTTAAACCTTGTTTAAGCGCCTTGGGAACCATGCAGGCACATAATGTAAATCATCCAAAACTTAATGTCCATAACAAGAGGGTCCACAAGGAATAAGTATTCTGGATATCAAATAGATAACAAGAAGGTTTACAATATATAATTCTAAAACATCACATCAATGTATTGACTTACATTGATATTATCTTCTAAATTGATAAAACTACTTTAGCACACATGGAACACTATTTCTTTTTGAGTAAGATGGCTATTTATTAGTCCCTTCCAAATGTGTAGAGGGACTATAGCGATCGATAATTCGTTGAATTCATATTAATATGTCCTTTGATTATAAATTTTCGCATCATCTGTATTGTTCGTACTATAGAAGTAAAAATATTATTTTTTATATACAAAAAAATCTTATATGTCATCATCTCATTGGAGAATATATTGGAGGTCTTATTGCCAGCTTCAATGTTCCCAATGTTGTAAATGTGTATATATCCAAAGTTTTGAGCTTAGACGCTCCTTTTTAATTTTTATTACATTTTTACTGAAATGTTTACATACCGAAAGTTTTGAGCATGGACGCTGTTTTTTATTGTTTTTTTTATTATTAGTCCCTGGCGAAGGCGTAGAGGGACTATAGAGATCGCATATTAATATGTCATTTTATTATTATTATTATTAGTCCTTTGTATTTGTATTGAAATGTTTACATTCCGAAGGTTTAGAGCATTGCCACTTTTTTTGAGGTGCTTGAATATGCCTGATAGCTTAAATGTTTACATAGCGCGAGGTCCTGAACCATGCCTGACAACTTAAATGTTTGCAGACCACGAGGCCCTTGGACAACCTGAAAACCTTAAATGTTTACCTAAATAGGCTTCTCAGATTACATTTTTCCTTGAATTTTTCCATACAATGTTGCAATGAATTTGGACAATATTGTTGTCCACTACTAGTTGAATAGGCATTGTATGTTTCATACTTCTTCTATGCTTGGAATGAAATTTGGTCATTGTTGAAGATACATACATTGTTTATTGGTTCGGTGGGTGCTTCTTGTTCACTGGTTCGTCGGTTGCTGCTTGTTGTTGTTTGGTTCAACTTTGCAAGGTTGGGGACCTACGCTTGCAGTTGGACCTGTTGGTGCTTGTTGCTTGTTTTTGTTTACTTCAACTTTGTAGGGTTGGGGTCCTGCATTCGCAGTTGGATCTATTTTTTTTTTACTTTGCGGGGTCTAGGTGTTGCACCCACAATTCGATCTGCACTTCTATCGTTCATCGTTTCAGAGTAAGTTTCGATGCCATAATTTCATTTTCTATTCGTTCTTTGTTGTTAATTGTTTGTAGTTTGCAAGTAATAATGTTTGATTATTTCTATTGGCATGCTCGTCATATGTTTCTAGTTCCTTCTGTGCTTGGGCTGCAGTTTGGTAATCGTTGGAGATACATATGTTGTTTACTGGTTCAATGGTTGTTTCTTGTTCATTGGTTCCTTGGTTCATCGGTTGCTACTTGTTTTTGTTTGGCTCAAGTTTACGAGTTTGAGGCCCTAGGGCTACAGTTGGGCATGTTTGTTCTTGCTCGCTGGTTTGTTGCTTGGTTTTTTCTTTTGCTTACTTCGTCTTTGCAGGGTTGGGGTCTTGTGCCAACAGTGGGAGTTGTTTTTTTTTTTGCACTTAGCGGTGTTCAGGTCCTACACCCACGAGTGGACATATGGTTATTTTGTTTTCCATGTCTGGTAAAGTCGATATCTGGCGCCTGTTCCGTGCCCACCTGTCATGTTGTTAAATTTTTCTCCAATTCTTTTTCCTAGTTCTAGACCATACCTACATGTCTTTTTAAAATGTTCTTGTAGAAGAAAATGATATTGATATGGTTCTACCAAGAGTGGTGTTTCGTGGATTGCAAATTGCAGTATTCAGTTTCTATGTTGTTTGGCGTGCAACATTGCTAGCACAATCAATGTGTTCTGAAATGCATCACACCATTTACATTTGGACGAAACCATTATCATTCTAGGATACTTCAGTGTTGTCATGATACAAAATAGTGGCATAAGAAATGATTGGACAACTACATGTGCAATTACAATGTTCGTTTTATTTTTGTGAAGATAAAACATGTGCAAAACACACTTATTAACCATATATGGTGAAATGTGCCCATATCACAATACAACCTCTTTATCCTCTACACAGACTAGTGTGACCACAAAACAATTTGTCTTATACTTGAAATATGATATGTACACCACATATACTGCAAATTTATATTTCCATGTCTCAAAGCATATTTGGATACTTTTCTACAGAAAATCAAAATCATTTAGCTATGGCCATGCAATTTCTTAATATTTGTGGCTTGTAATACATTTTGGGTCGGATTTTTTTTATATAATTACAACTATGGATGGCGAAACACAAAGGTTCATGTTTCTAACTATGTTTTATTCTATTCGTTGATTCTCATTTAGTGTATGTACATATTACTTGTTCTCCTTTTCATACCAGCTTCCATTCATGTTCATTGTATTTTGTGCGTTCCCACATTCAAACAAACAAAATAGCTGGAGAAAACAAAGGAGTCTTAACTGCAGCGATGGAAGAGGAGATACAAAGGTACATGCTTGTACTGTTATTTCATATTCCGTTGTTTTGTATTTCATTTATTTATTTTTATATTTTTTCACCTAGTTTATTGTATGTAGATATTGTGTACCTTCCTACATAATAACTTATCTTAATGTCCTTTGTATTTCCTGTGCCGCTACATTGAAAAAATTCGAACTCTGTTTATTTTTTTTTACATGTCTTCCTGCATACTAACTTCTTTCATGTCCATTTTATTTTTCCTGCATTGCTACATTTAAACAAATAGAGTGGCTAGAGAGGACGATGGACTCTTTGCCACGAATGTAGAGGAGGAGTTACAGAGGTGCATACCTCTACTCTTATTTCATATTCCAGTGTTTAGTATTTCATTTATTTTCTGTGTATTTGTTCTACTTCTTTGCACCTATTTTACTGTATGTAGATATTACATATATTTCTACATAGTAACTTATTCTCACGTGAATTCTATTCTCGTTGATGCTACATTGAAATAAATAGAGCTGTGTTTCTTTATTTTACATGTCTTTCTGCATACTAACTTACCTTCATGTTCACTGTATGTTCGACGTTTCTACATTGAAAGAAACAAATTGGTTGGACATGAAGATCGATTATTATATGCCACAACAGAGGGGGAAGTGGTACAATATTCAAAAAGGCATACCAATTGTGCTAGTAAATCAAATATACAAAACAGGTGGGTGCATATAATATTGGACTAGAAAACGATGATTTGGCAACAATGGGCCTTTGTTGAGACTTCCCGCTTCCAAACATTGCCCTCCCCATTTCTATTTTTTCCACTTTCTATTATCCCTCCCCCCCCCCNTAACTTTTCTTGTCTACATTTGCTTTCTATTTTCTTTTATTAGTCATCTTTCCGAAAATTTCTAGGTGCACGGGTTGGCAGACTCACGAGTTCACATTTATAGTCATGCTTCTACCTCATTCCATACTTAGCCACTTTTTCGATCATGGGTTCCTGAGTTGGCGGGTTAAGGATTGCGCCTCTGGCTTCAGAGGTTCCATGATATACAGATTAGCCATCGTACCCCCCCATCACGCCCTATTTACTGTTACACATTTTTGCAGTAAAAAAATCCGAGGCATGCAATTTGACCATCGGGTCCTCAAGTTTCCTGACTATCCATTGACACCCTATTTCGTATTCCATCTCCTTCGATCTTGTATATGACATTCAAAACCATTATGGACAATATACAATGCATATGATTATTTAGTCCTTCTGATGTTCATCTAAAAATGCTTGCATCAGAAAAAGTTGGACTAGTGACATGGCCATGAGCAATCAATCAATGCAAACATCAACAGACCGACAAGGCCAAAGGTAAAGATGCAAACATTATGTTCCTCATATATTTACCAAACAAACATCCTCAACTATTTATTCATCTATTCCATGGTTAATATGCTGATGTCATCTGCTACACATACTTTGCAGTTCACAAGAAGTATCAACAAGCGCAAGTGAGACGTCGAACATAACGCAAGTTCCACAGATTAAGAGGTTTGGTTGAAAAAATCTGGCTCCATACTTCATCCAAGTTGTGTGTCGACTTGTACATTTATGCCAGGAAAAAAGAAAATAAAAAAATAATGCAGACTACCATTCACATTACTTTTCCTGTTCAAAAAATGTCACCAGGTCTAAACTTGTAACGCCCAAAACAATATCAATAGAGGGTTTGAACAATCGTTGAACTAGACAATTATTCGTCGGGGACATAATGGTCGTCTATAGCACCTACTTGGACAAGGCAAACAAAAATAGATCCATTATGTGTGATGACATGACAGACAACAAGGCCCTGATGTCAGTCACACTAACTATTCTCACACAACTTGTCCAGAAACATGCATAAAAGATATAGCCAGGTAATGGGATATCCATTACAAATTTTAATATATTTCCCAAAACAGTATATGATCGTGGTGATTGTGATCGTATTATATTTCTCAATGAAACAAGTATTGTGGAAAAAAATCCCGCTATTTGTTCAGAATATCATTTGATCCCGGACACAACTATTAGCTAACTTGCAGAGAGGAACGACATTTACCCAATCATAACCATTGGTGCAGTTGCCACACTCGTGAGAAAACTTGGCTCGCAACACATTCTCCATATAAAAGATGGAGAGCCAGACAACGACAAGGAAATGATACCATTCCCCCTATCCAATTTTGTTCTTTACTTTCACATGTCTATGTATCTCGGTTATGTTACACAACTATTGCACTATTCCATGTTGCAACTGCAATTGTTTGACACCTATTCAAATTTGTTTTCCTCAATGGAACAAAAATTGCATAAAGGGAAATTTCCACTTATACTCTTCAAAAATATAACAAAGAAAAGAGATGATAAAGAAATGATCTTTCACACGACCACAACAACGTTTGTAACAGAATTGAGAACATACATAGTACAGGATCCCAAGAAACTAACTAGCTCTATAACTGTTGTGCGTATACATCTACAATTTCATCCTCACTTTTCTCATACAAATTGCCTTCACCAATTTTCAGCAATTTTGTTTTTTGTTGTTGTGCTGTTGTATATTATATTGTTCAATATATTAACTACTATGCTCACGTGCCTAGGTTGAGGGTGTTTTGGTTGCAGTGAATGCGTACTTGACCCCCTTCGAGCTTGTATGTGCCAAATGAAACTCTCCTCCTTCTTCTTCTACTTTCATAAGTGATGATACAATTGATTGTTTGCGATGCAGTAAAAAAATCCCTTACATATATAGACATTGCCTCAATGCTGCCATCCGAACCATGGGCAACACAATTGTACATTATACAATCAGACAACCTCTGTTACATGATGTTCTTCCTGGGTTAGTAGAATTTTCATATGAATCATACCTACAGAAAAAGGCAAATAGTGTCTACATGCTACATGACTTTTGGATACATAGCAAATTTACCTTAAATGAGGACAATGCAATATTGCATATTGGCTGAAAAATAAATCATATCAAGCTTTGGCAGGAAACGAAAAAATCTCATGTGTGTATGTAATTTTTCTTCAACACCCAGATGAATGTTCGTTGGACTCAAGTTCTTTAGAGTTTACATCTATGGCTGTAAAATTTTCTTTCCAGAGATTTTGTCTCTTTTTGTGCACTTGAAACAACAAGGAGAATCTAACTACAAATGCAATTGATGTTGTTATTTTCATGATTTTTAACATCTCCCAGTAATAATTTTGCATATTTATTGGGGTGTGCAAATGAAAAAAAAAATGGTGGTTGGCTGTGGATTTCTTGGAGGAGTCTGTACCTTTTTGGGTGCCCAAATTGGAAAAATGTTTTCCAACTATATAGCCATGGAAGGATTTTTGCATTTTTTTAGGTATCCAAATAAAAAAAAAGATGATCTCCAACTATACATTTATGGTATGGTATCTACATTTTCTTGATGCCCTAATTGAAAAAAAAGGACTCAACATGGATTGAAACAAGAGCTTGAGATCTTCAGAACTCGCTATAGATATTAGGGAGTTCGGGCATTGGAATTCATACAGGTAGGTGCAGTTATTGGTGATGTACAAGTGCATAAGACTGTTCATTCCAGAAATGGGAAGCACGAAGATAAACCCCATACAAAGTATCCAACTGTAAATAACTCAAGCCGATCCTTTGAACCGTCGAAATAGCTTGCTCCTCTAGGAAGAACCATCAGGCATTTCCAATAATATTGGAAATTTGGCATTGTTAAAACTGGTAGTGATAGAGCATGGAACTATTAGAAGAAAATGTCCATAGTGATCTTGCTTCATGGTAAAATAGTAATCAAAAAGTTTCTGGTTCCCCATTTTGAGGTTTGGCTATAGCTAGGGTACAATGGTGAAGCTCTGCTGGTTTTGTGTTGTCTTGTGTTTGGCAGACTTTTGTTCATATCCCATGGCCCCAGTCATTTTCTCATGGGAACATATACCAGATGTAAGAGAAAACCAATGCCACTTGTGTTTTTTTTATATATATCAAATTATTTGATGAAAAGGTCGATGCGTACTGCTCTATGGAACCTTGTGGGATCTCGCTTGGCACCTTCTGTGTTCATGCGTTGTCTTGTGTCTCAACTTTCAATACATTTGGTGTTTACTTGGTTCTTGGTTGTATGCTTCGTTCTATAAAATTAATAATACACTCAAGATCTTCACAGTTTTTCTATGATCTTAAAGAATATACAGAGCATGCTTTGCCTTTTAATATAGGCTCTCTGATGCAAATGTAGTATGTGGCTCGTTTTATCACTTTTCCTTGATCGATGAACTTAGCAGAATTCATCTCCAAGAATAATTTGAAATAAAAGGATATATACTAATATACTATGTGAAGTCCAATGGAACTATCATATCAATGACATGACATTAAAATTCAAATTCATCGTTGTTATACTTGCGATGAGTTGATAGTACAATAACTTTACTTAAACATCCCAAAATTGATTTTCTTGTGGCTTTTCGATGCTTCTCTTATACAAACACATCTTGGAAACTATAAGCATGGCTCGCTTTATCTATTCGTTGATTGAAGAACCTGTTCACATTTTTAATGCACTTCATAGTTACTATTAAGACCATCAATGGGGATTTCTTACATCAATTCCCGCTTCCGAAAATTTCCATCCCCTTTCTTTTTGCACTCTGCTTTCCCTTTCTGGTTACTTAGACATTTATCATAAAATGTCTAGGTGCAGGAGTTGGCAGATTCATGTCTTCAAATTTCCACTATTACTTTTATATCATGAGCTCGATTGACCGCATCCCCATTTCATATTGAGAAAACTTTTTGGATCGTGGGTTCAACATTGCGTTTCCATTGTTCCGCCGCCTGCAAACAACACCCGTACTTCCCCGATCTACAAATTAGCAAACAAATTCCCCTTTTTCTCGTTTTATTTCCATTTCTGGTTACTTGGTCCTTTTTCCGAGTGTCTAGTGCTTTTATATACAACACCTAAAGTTCCACAATATACAAATTGACCATCGAAATCAGTCATTGTCTCCTGTTCCGGGTTACACATTTTTCAATCAACAGTTGGGATAGATACAATTTGACCATCGGGCCCTCACGTCTCTTGGGTAGATCTTGTGGCCCTGTTTTCAAGCCTGTCAATATTCCCTGTTCCGAGTATGCCTCATGCTTTTATATCACGAGTCTGACCAAATGCTTACCCATTGCATACTTGGCCACTATTAACATCGCTGGTTCCTGGCCAGGATTGCTCAACATTGCGCTTCCATTGTTCCGCTACCTACAAACATGATCTGGAATTTCGTGATATACAAATTGATCGCCAAAATATGTCACTGTGCCTTGTTCCGTGTTACACATTGTGCAGTCAAAAGTTCGAAGACACACAATTTAACCATCGTCCCCTCACTTCTACTGAGTATATCTTGTGACCCTATTTTTGAAGACCGCCCGACCGCTTTCCATACTTGGCCATTTCTTGGAATCTCTTTCGTATGTTGGCGGGTGGACAAAATGTACAATGCTTAATCACTCTATGCCATACCCACAACCTTTGCACTTCTTTCTAGATATGAAATTATTAATCTTTAATGCTAGTAGCTCATCGTGCAGGAATCGTTAAGATTGTCATTAATGTCCAGAAGGCCGGAGAAGATTTGTCATTAATACTAATTAAACCAAGATTTGTGGAGAAGAGTGTTATCCTTTACAAGTATTCATTTCAAGCATGATACAATATCCTTTGTGCATCAGCTAGTTGGCGCCTTTACAAAATCTCTAATCCTTAATTTCTCTTTGCCGTCACCGCCACCTTCACACATTTTTCTAAATATGCAATTAGTAATCTTTAATGGTAACAACTCATTACACACGAACTGTGGAGATTGTCATTGATCAACGAAAGGCTCGAGGAGATCTTCCATTGATACGCATTAAACCAAGATTTGCAGAGGGTTATATTATCCCTTCCCAATTTTCATTTCAAACATCATCTGGAGAAAACAAAAATTCTCGTTAAATTATGGCAACAATTCCACAACAGTTTTATCCAGATATAGTAAACACCTTCGGGCATTATGACCAGAGGTTCCAGTATTCCAGGGCATATTCTTACTACTCATCTCCCTTCGTCCAGGAGAAAAAAGGAGATGGTCCCTTGGTGCATCGAGAGATATATTTCAAGCCAAATAATTCCAAGACAACCCCACCTTCTCAGACAACCTACCCTCTTGCATTGATGGCTGGCACAGAGGTTGATGCGATTGATTTCGAGCTGGGAGAAGACGATTTGATGGAAGATGATATGACAATGGATGATGGAAATGCAGATGTTGTTCCCACTCCTACATCCAAATTGAAATCAACCATAATGGGGGGCACTTCCCGGCTCGACGATGGCGACCCTGACAAGACCAAACTAAGGGGTTTTAGAAAAGAAACCGACGCTGAACGAAATAGCCGCTTTGCAGCTCGAAAGTAGGAATTCCATAGGTCCAAATTAGTCCATTTTGGGCAGAAGTATTTCACTGTAAGGAAATGGTCTATTGATGCTCCCAAAGATATATTTCAAGCCAAAAAAATATTCAATTATGGGACCACTATCCTGTTCTTTGAATATAAAATTAACATCTTATGGGATGAGGACCATTACCCCCACTGGTGCAAGGAATATTCCTATTACTCATCTCCTTCCACCCATAATGGACTAATTTGGGCCTCTGGAATAGCTCATGCAACCTGTGTCCATGAAGTCTTAAACTGTGAGGAGGTGGTTTCTTGGTGTGTCCTAAATTTCAGTTTTAGGCTCTTCCGTTTGCCTTGCAAGGTTTTTCGTCTTCATCCTCACGGGAAGCTTCTGAGAACTATCAATTTTACCGTGAAGATGGGTTTTTATGTCCTCCTGCGTTTGAAAAATTCTGCGTTGCTTTCTTGCTGGGGTGCAACATTGGAGCGATGCCAGTGTCAGGAGTAGGACTATTGTTCATTTACTTCAAGCCAAGGATTTATTCCACTGTGGAACCACTCTCCTATTTCTTTGTCTCCTTAGGTCTTTCACAAGATATTGAGATTGGGGCAGTGAACATTGACCCCCCGAGGAGAATACTGTACATATTTTCTAAAAAAAAGCATAGTAATCAGTTTTGTATGCATGTTGAAGAGCATCTCGATGGCTCCTACATGTTGCAGGTCACATGCCTGTGTTTATAGAAAATATGTTCAATGTTTTGGTCCAAAGAAATCGATCCAATTTCTATGGATAGATATACACTACCCAATATTCTTTTTTTTTTTTTAATGGATTTACTATTAATTTTTTTTCCTTGGAGTCTTGGTTGTTGCTTCTTTGCTGAATTTAACACCTCTTCTCATTGGCATGGTTCGATAGTCTCGTAGTTCTTCCATAATGTATTGGCTCAAGTAATTTGATCTAAAATGGAGCATTTAACAGTTATATGACAATGCATTGTGTCGATCCATTAGGATTTTATGGAAACAAAAATGAATTTCAGACAGTTTCAAACCAACATTCAATTCTATTTGTAAAGCAGATAGAGCATAGCAAGACCAAATCACAATGCGATAGTCTGGGCACCACCATAGAAATTTTGTTTTCATCTCAGCCTTGCTAAGCAAGCGATTTCTTATTTCCCTTTCGCTTGCTTGATTCATTTAGTCTGAAAGGGAAATTTTTATTAGTTGTCCATCCCCTGACCTCTATTTGAGCATTTTTTACTTTATTAATGAAATTACCAAATTTATGATTTGCAAAAAAAAAAACTAATAAATGGTGGTTGTAGTCAAATGGGACTATGAAATCAACTAAAATATTAAAATTCAAGATCGTCATTGTTGTTTCTAGAAATGCAATTATTAATCTTTAATGCTAACAAACCATCATGGAAGAAGTTTAATACTTAAGTTAATATGTTAAAGTCATGGAAGAATGTATCAAGAACACAATTAATCCCACAAGTTGCAATAAAATCTAATCTTCAACAAAGCATTTGCTCACACCCTTTTTAATGGTACAAGCACAATAGAAAACAAATAAGTGGATAAAATATTGGACTAGAAAATGATGGTTTTGCAACAATGGGGCTTGTTTGAAATCAATTTCCGCTTACAAAATTTTCCTTCTGCCTTTCTATTTTCCCACTCTTTTATCCCATGTCGTTTCTCTTTTTGGTTACTTAGTTGTTTTTTCTGAAAATGTTTTACTGTGTGGGTTGGAGGATTCACGCGTTCACATTTTCATTCATTATTTTATATCACGATTCCAACCGAGTGCTTCCCCTTTCTCTAAATTGCACTTCCATTGTTCCGTGACCTACAAACAACACTCCGACTTCTGTGATATGCAAATTTACTTATGGACTTCCACATCATCCCCTCTTTCGTGTTACACATTTTGCAATGAAATGTTCTGATACATACAATTTGACCGTTGGGGCCTTATGTCTCCTCGGGAACCCTTGTCACCCTATTTTGAGGCCCGTCTGACCAGTTTCCACACTTGACCAATTCTTGATATCTCTTTCGCGGATCGTTGAGTTGGCGGGTTCAAGAAATTTCCAATTTCTATTTGCTATTTCTTGTGCCCGCCACCTTCAAACTTCTTTCCAAGCATATGCAATAAGTATACAACTTCTCCAGAAACATACATAAAATATCTTGCCGGAAATGGAATATCTATTACAGATTTGAATATATTGGACCTTCTTTTCCCTCTTCTATACTTAACCAAATTCATGTTTCTTTTTCCCCTCTACTTTCTCTTTCTAGTTACTTAGTCGTTTTTTCGAAAAATGTCTCTATGCGCGTGTTGGAGGATTCACGGGTTCACATTTGCGCTCGTGCTTTCATATCGTGACTCCGACTGACCGCTACCCATTCCATGCCTAGCCACTTTTCAGATCAAAGATTCCTAGGCAGGCGGGCTCTATATTGCACTTCCATTGTTCCTTGACCTGCAAACAACACCTCGACCTCTGTGATATAGAAATTTACTAACAAACTCCCACATCATACCTTTTTTCATGATACACAGTTTGCACTCAAAAGTTTTGAGACCTACAATTTGACCTTTGGTTCCTCACATCTCCTGGGGAACTATTGTCACCCCATTTTGAAGCTCGTGCGTTCGCTTTCCATATTTCACCATTTCTTGGAATCTCTTTCGCGCCTCCAATTCCATACTTACCCAACTTTTTCTCTTGTGGGTTCGCAGACAGGCAGAATGCACTTCCAGTGTTCCTTGAACTGCAAACAACCCCCTGGCTTCCTTGATATACAAATTGACTTCTAGACTCCTAAATCAACCCCTCTTCCGTGTTACACAGTTTGCACTTAAAAGTTCTGATACATACAATTTGACCGTTGGGGCCTCATGTCTCGTCAGGCTCCCTTGTCAGCCTATCTTGAATCCCATCCAACCATTTTCCACACTTGGCATTTCTTGCAATCTCTTTCGCGGATCGTTGGGTTGGTGGGTTCAGACAATTTCCAATTCCTAGTTGTTGTTTTCTGTGACCGCCACCTTCGCACTTCTTTCCAAGTATATGCAATAAGTATATAACTTCTCCAGAAACATGCAAAAAAGATCTTACCAGGAAATGGGATATCTATTATAGATGTGAATATATTAGCCCTTCTTTTCTATCTTCTATACTTAACCAAATTCCCATTTCTCTTTTCCCTGTACTTTATCTTTCTCGTTACTTAGTCGTTTTTTTGAAAATATCTAGCTGCGTGAGTTGGAAGATTCACGGGTTCACATTTGCACTCGTGCTTTTATATCGCGACTTCGACCAACCA
>SNQJ01S0088047.1:5128-33576 GCA_010110895.2 Picea sitchensis | reverse complement strand
CCCCCTCTCAGTAATCCAACAATTGGTTTTAGAGAAGGTTCCTTCAAGAATCATTTTAACCACTGAAAGGTAGATCATGGTGTTAGTACTAGGAATCACCTTTAGATTGCATGGAAGGCAAGCCCAATACCCATTAGGTTGTATGTGAATGTAAGAGTGTTTTAAAGGGTCAAATGGAAAAGACTCAAAATGATAATGTTCCAAATCAGAAAACAAGGCTACCATGCACCAATAATAAGGGTCTTGGCTAACTTCAATCAGTAATTGGGAGTGAGTATGAATAGAGGGAAGACTTCAATGAGAGGAATGTAGGGGTTGTTGTAAACATCGGGTCTACAAAAATCCTGAGGAAGAAAGATTCTTAACACGAGATCTTCTTGAGTTCAGAAACTAAGGAAGATAAATAAACATCATGATAATATAACGATCAAATATCCATCATAATATCACCACAACCATTCATGTGAATCATTCAAAGCATGAACATTTAGCATCAGAAGAAAATAAGCTGAAAGAGAAGTTGATTTCTATTAACCAAAATGTCTTAAATCTAGTACATAGCCAGTTCACAGTATCTTCATCAAAATATTATAGTATTAGGTTGCCTTGCTGATGCAGGAGCATCGCAAGCATTGTCAACAGACACACAAGCATGAAGGAAGAAAACAACTGGGACAAGCGCCAATGCATTTCATGTTGAAATGTTTTGAAGTTTGAATGCGCAAACATTAATGTAATAGTTAAGTAGAGGCGTACTTGCATTTATGCTTGAGTGTTGTAAACAGATCATGAGCGATTGCTCTCATCTATCTTAGTAAAAGGCATTTAATTATATTTATGAAAGTAGGTAGCTTTGAATTGCAGATTAGACAGTTTAGGAAGTAGGAGGGAAAACCGACTATAGACACCCTCACCATTGTATCATTGTAACATTATCAACTATTGCAAGCATAGAGGAGAGAAAAGAGTTGTGTAGAGAAGAACCCATGTACAAAAGTTCTGAATTAATATATGAAGCTTTGATTCAGACTCATGGTGTTGTGATTCTTCCTGTGTATGCATGTTGAATGATATGCTTATAAGTTGTTTACTCTCTCTTTGTTATGCATTTGTTGTTATGTTGCGTCGAATGTATGATTTTATGTTAAGTGTTAGGAGTCTGAGAGAGTAAGAGAATGAGTTTCAATTGTTTCTCTACCTCAGTGAGAGTTCCTTCAAGGAGTGTAGTGAAGCATCTGCAAGGAGTGCGTTGATAGAAGTTCAGAGTTCATCTCTGAAATCTCAGGAGGGATACCGTTGTTCTCATTCCAGCAGAAGTGCAAGTGAAGCACTGAAGTCCTGCAAGGTATGTGCAGGTTGGTCAAAGGTTTAGAACTTATCCACCAAGGGGAGAGTTGAAGGACTATTGTTGCAAAGGGAGTGCACAGAGTCAAAGGAATCAAATACACAGAGGTATTTGAAGGGTTTCCGCAAGGAGTGCGTACAAGAGTCTTTTTGAAGACTCGAGGTTGCAAAGAAAGATCAGGGGGGTTAGTGCCTTCGAAAAATAATTCAAAGGGAGGTGAAGTGAAGTTTCTTTGCAGGAAGATAAGGTTCAGTGGAAGAACTTTGACTATCTTTGCAAGAGTTATCAAGGAACAACGAGTGGTTGGAATTATCTGAGAGGAATTCACGAAATCACATGGACTGTAGGATCTAGGGAAGTTGCAGGGTGGCTAGAGGTAGGCGAAATTAACACTCTAGGACCCAAAATCAACGTGGACCGTTGATCGTGCTTTGCACAAGACGTCGGATCATTTTGGCAATTCGGGGATCCTAATGACAAGGAGTTGAGCACAATGAAATGAAAGTCCTGAAGTCACGATTTTTTATAAGAATTGGGTTAGAGTTTCGGGATTTCGACACTTCGAGTGTCAGGAAATGAAGAAGACAACACTTTGGGAACAAGTCTCGAAAACATGGAAGAATGACAAGTGGCAGGAGTCTACGTCAGAGGTAGGGAACCGCAAGGATGATAGGTGGCATGTCTTTGTCAATTGGCAGAGTCAAACCTTGTGGACCGTTTCGTGATTCGGAGGTCGAAGGACGGAGAGCCTTTCATCTAGATTCATGAAATCACGAAGTCTAAAATCCCGATGAAGTGAGAAGCCCATTGAAAAGTCAACCTTTGTCAAGTGCATCAGATTTCTGCAATTCAGGTTTCGGAGGCTGTAGGGACAGGGAACCTGGACATCAGGGATTGCGAAATTGTGAAACCCGAAGCTCCAAAATCGGGAAAAGCGTGACCACATTGTTTGTTTAGGAGATTTGAATTGATGTCTGGTGTTTGATCACATGGCTCAATTCATAAGGGCCTGTGGAAAAAACCATTATAGGTGTGCAGGATTCCCCGAGGAGGAATTGAAGAGTCAATAGAGACTCAAAGGGTAGATATAGAGCGATCCTGAGTGGACCTTGACCCGAGGGTTGGGGGTCTATGCCAAAGTTGTATCAGAGCTTCACTCTATTTGTATACTGCAAGTAGAGGAAGTTAGAGGGAGAAGAAGAGTACTCTGGTAAACATTAGTTGTGATATCAAGAGCATAGAAAGAGTTCTTTGCTTTCTATAGTAGAGAAAGACATTCCCAGCCATGCTACTGAGAAGGAGAGAGAGGCCAATGCCTGATCCAGTAGTGGAAAGAGAGATGCATGAAATGCGTGCTAGGATTGATGCCATGGAGACAACACAGAGGTGTACAGTCGGTGTTGGAGATATCAGCGAGGCTGAAAATGAAAATGAGGCTAGATATGAAGAGAACGTTGCAGCCGAGGATGCCGTAGATGAATGCCTATTCAGGGTTGTTGCAAGGATAGGTGCCCGAGCAAAGATGGACATTCCAGTATATGAAGGAAACCTGGATGTTGAAGAGCTTCTAGACTGGATTAGAGCTTTGGATAAATATTTTGACTATGAAGATGTCAAGGAAGACAAGAAGGTCAAACATGTTGTCACAAGACTTAAAAGACATGCAGCCTTATGGTGGGATGAATTGCAGGCCGACAGACGTTGCAAAGGAAAGCAGAAAATCAATAGATGGGATAGAATAGTTGTGAAGATGAAAGAAAAAATCATACCCAAGGATTATCAGATTAATCTGTTTTAGAGAATGTAGAACTTGAGACAGAAGTTAATGTCAGTGAAAGAATACACTGAGGAGTTTTATAAGATAAACATTAGGGTAGGTCATCGAGAGAGCGATGATGAAAAGGTCGCCATATACATGAATGGTCTACGATATGAAATTCAAGATGAGATGAGCATGATGATCCTTCATATAGTGGAGGATGATTATCATATGGCTCTAAAAGTTGAAGAAAAGTTGAGCCGAAAGAAGGGTCAAAGAGGTCGAGGTAGAAGTCAAGCTAGAGGCAAGATAGTTGTCCAAGATAGGACTCAGAAGTCTAAAGAAGAATGGAAGAAACCTCAAACTCAAATTGAGAGAGGGGGAAGTTCACAGAGAGGACAGTATGCCGATAATGATACATTTCCTTGTGCTAGGGGAAGAGGAAGAGGTAGAGTTGGAGTAGTAAAATGCTTCACATGTGGAAAGAACGGGCATAAATCTTTTGAATGTCTAGACAGAAAGAAGGACAACAATGAAACTCACATTGTTGAAGCTCAAAGACAGAATGTTGAGGAAGAAGATGCTGAGGGTGGAAGATCCCTAATGATGAGGAAGGCTCTCTTAATGCCAGAGAAGGAGGTAGAGAATCCAGCCCAAAGGAACAAGTTGTTTCAGACTGCTTGCAAGACCAAAGACAGGGTATGCAAAATCATCATGGACAATGGTAGCATAGATAATCTTGTTTCTACATAGATGGTAGAGAAGTTGGAGCTAGAGACAATTGAACATCCAAGCCCATACAGAGTTTCATGGCTACAAAAAGGACATTAGGTAAATGTCACTAAACAATGTTTAGTTGAATTTAAAATAGGAGGATATAAGGATGAAATACTATGTGATGTCATTCCCATGGATTTTTTTCATCTATTGTTGGGTAGACCATGGAAATATGACAAGAATGTGATTCATGATGGGAGAAAGAACACATACATCCCGGAGAAGAATGGGACAACTCACATGTTGTTTCCGATTAAGGACAAAGAAGTAAAACCTGAGGTAAGAAACACTGTACTTCTTATGAGTGGGAAGGAACTTTTTACAGAGGTTAAGAAGAAAGAAGATACACAATTCATTGTGGTCAGGAAGCCTGGAATTGTTTTAACCAGTACAAGAGTGGATGATTTACCAGAAGAAATCCAGAATTTGTTGGGAGAGTTTGTTGATATAGTAGTGGACGAACTGCCTTGTTCGTTGCCACCAATCAGAAGTATAAGTCATCACATTGATCTTATACTTGGAGCTAGTTTACCAAACAAAGAAGCATACATATTGACACCGCAAGAGAATGAAGAGGTCAAAACGAAAGTCCAGGATTTAATGGACAAAGGATTGGTTAGAGAAAGCTTGAGTCCATGTGTTGTTCCGACAGTTCTCAAACCAAAGAAAGATCAAGGCTAGAGAATGTGTATAGACTCAAGAGCAATTAACAAGATTACCATCAGGTACAGATTTCCATTACCAAGGATGGATGACTTGATGGATTGCTTGAGTGGACCAAGATTCTTTTCAAAGTTTGATTTGAAAAGCGGATATCATGAAATTCGAATGAGAGAAGGTGATGAATGGAAGACAACATTAAAAATGAATGAGGGGCTATATGAATGGCTTGTTATGCCATTTGGCTTAACAAATGTGCCTAGTACTTTCATGAGGCTGATGAATGAAGTCCTGAAGGATTTCATTGGAAAATTTGTCATTGTGTATCTTGATGACATACTGATTTACAACAAGATAGAAGATGAACATCTAAAGCATTTGGCTACAGTGATGAGAAGATTGCAGCAGGAGAAGCTGTTGATAAACATGAAAAAGTCATCATTTATGAGGACAAAACTCATATATTTGGGTTTTGTTATCTCTACAAATGAGATGAAAATGGACCCAGATAACGTGGAAGCAATTAAGAATTGGCCATCGCCGAAGAGTATATTTGAAGTTCAAAGCTTTCATGGATTGGCTAGTTTCTACAGGAAATTCATCCAGAATTTCAGTGGAATTAGTGCACCGATGATGGACATGGTGAAGAAAAGACATAAATCTTTTCACTGGATAGAAGAAGCAGAGAAAAGTTTCAACTTGTTGAAGAAGAAGATCACGGAATAATTGATTCTGGTGTTACCAAATTTTAGCAAGACGTTCTAGGTCAAGTGTGACGCAAATGGATTTTCAATTGGGGTGGTCTTAAGCCAAGATGACAGGCCAATCACATACTTCAGTGAGAAACTGAATGAGGCGAAGATTAAGTACTCCACATATGATAAGGAATTTTATGCAGGCATACAAGCATTGAAGAAGTGGAGACACTATTTGGTTCCTAAGGAGTTTGTGTTGTACAACGATAACCATGCTTTACAATTCATGACTCAATAGGATAAGTTGAACCATAAGCATGTGAAAGGGGTTGAATACATGCAGAATTTCACTTTTGTAACTAAGCATATTTCTGGAACTGCTAACAAAGTTGTTGATGCTTTGAGTAGGAAATGTTTACTTATGCAGGAGTTCAGAGTCAAAACATTGGGTTTTGATAACCTCAAGGACATGCACAGAGATGACCTGGATTTTAGGGAAGCGTATGAGGCATCTGAGAATCCAATTTTTAGGGACATAAGCCAATGGACCGAATATATGATCCAGGATGGATTGTTATTCAGAGGCAATCAATTATGTATTCCAAAGTGCTCCATGAGGGAGAATCTGCTGAAATAAAAACACAGTGGAGGATTGGCCGGACATTTCGGTCATGATAAAATGTTCTCGAAATTAAATAGCTCATATTTTTGGTCGAGGATGAGGATTGATGTCAAAATATTCGTGGACAGATGCAGGATTTGTCAGCATATGAAAGGAAGAAGGAAAAACATAGATCTATATCAACCATTACCCATACCTGAGAGGCTATGGGATGCAGTGAGCATGGATTTTATATTGGGGCTGCCAAGGACACAAAGAGGATTTGATTCAATCTTTGTGGTGGTAGACAAATTTTATAAAATGGCACATTTTATACCATGTCAGAAAACCAGTGACACAACTCACATGGTGAATCTGTTTTTCAAAGAAGTCATCAGACTTCACGGCTTACCAAGGAGTATCATGTCTGATCGGGATACCAAGTTCGTGGGACACTTATGGAGAAATTTGTGGAAAAAGATGGGGAAAAGTTTTTCATTTAGCTCAGCATATCATCCTAAAATGGATGGGCAGACAGAAGTTGTAAACAGAAGCTTGGGAGATTTACTAAGGAGCCTAGTGACTGAACACCAAACTCAGTGGGATCATATTCTGCTGCAGGCATAATTTTCTTACAATGAATCGTTCAACAGAACCACGGGACAAATTCCATTCCAAATTGTGTATGGAATGCAGCCAAGGGGAGTTTATGAATTGAAAGATTCAGAATGAGTTGAATTCAGGAGTGCTAGTGCAGAGAATTTTGCAGAAGTGATGAAAGAGCTTCATAACAAAGTTAAGGAGCGATTGCAGAATTTGAATCAAGAGTACAAGCGTAGAGCATATCAACACAGGTGAGAAATTCAATTTGAAGTTGGTGATCTGATTCTTGCACACCTGAGGAAGGAAAGGTTCCCAAGGGGAACATATAATAAACTGAAAATGAAAAATATTGGACCATGCAGAGTCATAAAGAAGTTTGGGACAAATGCATATGAGATTGAATTACCCGATGGGATTGAAATTTCACCGATATTCAACATCTCATATTTGTACCCTTACAGAGCTGAAGAAGTAGGAGAAGACAGTGAATAGACAGAGGTTCAATGGACTAAACAAATGCCTCTAGCTGAAAGGCCACAGATGGAAAGTATACTTGACAAGAGAGTCAGCAAGAAGACTAGGAGAAAAGAATATTTTGAATACTTGGTCAAATGGAAGGGACATCCACTTGAAAATGCCACTGGGAGAATGAAGCAAAAATTCATAAGCATGGACAGACCATGCAATAGCTCATGAACATGAGTTCATGAAAATTTTCAAGCGAGGGAGTATGATGCAGGATCATCGCAAGCATCGTTAGCAGACACACAAGCATGAAGGCGGAAAACATCTGGGACAAGCACCAACGCATTTCATGTTGAAACTTTTTGAAGTTTGAATGCAAAAATATTAATGTAATAGTTAAGTAGAGGTGTACTCACATTTATGCTTGAGCATTGTAAACAAATCATGAGTGATTGTTGTCATCTGTCTTAGTAAAAGGCATTTAAGTCTATTTATGAAAGTAGGTAGCTTTGAATTGCAGATTAGACAGATTAGGAAGTAGGAGGGAAAACCGACTATAGACACCCTCACCATTGTATCATTATAACATTATCAACTATTGCAAGCATAGAGGAGAGCAGAGTGTTGTGTAGAGAAGAACCCATGTACAAAAGTTTTGAATGAATATATGAAGCTTTGATTCAGAATCATGGTGTTGTGATTCTTTCTGTGTATGCATGTTGAATGATATGCTTATAATTTGTTTACTCTCTCTCTGTTATGCATTTGTTTTTATGCTGCATCAAATGTATGATTTCATGTTGAGTGCTAGGATTCTAAGAGAGAAAGAGAATGAGTTTCAATTGTTTCTCTACCTGAGTGAGAGTTCCTGTAAGGAGTGCAATGAAGTGTTCGCAAGGAGTGCATTGACAGAAGCTCAGAGTTCATCTCTGAAAGCTCAAGAGGGATATTGTTGTTCTCATTCCATCATCAGTGCAAGTGAAGCACTGAAGCCATGCAAGGTATGCACAGGCTGGTCGAAAGTTCATAACTTATCAACCAAGGGGAGAGTTGAAGGACTGTTGTTGCAAAGGGAGTGCATAGAGTCAAAGGAATCAAATACGCAGAGGTATTTGAAGGGTTTCCGCAAGGATTGCGTGCAGGAGTCTTTTTGAAGACTCGAGGTTGCAAAGAAAGATCAGGGGGGTTAGTGCCTTCGAAAAATAATTCAAAGGGAGGTGAAGTGAAGTTCCTTTGCAGGACGTTAAGGTTCAGTGGAATAATTTGGATATCTTCGCAGGAGTTATCAAGGAACAACGAGTGGTTGGAATTCTCTGAGAGGAATTCATGAAATCACATGGACCGTAGGATCTAGGGAAGTTGCAGGGTGGGTAGAGGTAGGCGAAATTACCACTCTAGGACCCAAAATCAACATGGACCGTTGATCGTGCTTTGCACAAGACGTCGGATCATTTTGGCAATTCGGGGATCCTAATGACAAGGAGTTGAGAACAGTGAAATGAAAGTCTTGAAGTCACGAGTTGCGATAAGAATTGGGTTAGAGTTTCAGGATTTCGACACTTCGGGTGTCAGGAAACGGAGAAGACAACACTTTGGGAATGAGAGTCCTGAAAACCTGAAAGAGTGACAAGTGGAAAGATTCTACGTCAGAGGTAGGGAACTGCAAGGACGATAGGTGGCATGTATTCATCAATTGGTGGAGTCAAACCTTTTGGACCGTTTAGGGGTTTGGAGGTCGAAGGATGGAGAGCCTTGCATCTGGATTCGCAAAATCGTGAAGTCCGAAATCCTGATGAAGTGAGAAGCCCATTGAAAAGTCAACCTTTTCCAAGTGCATCAGAGTTCGACAATTCGGATTTCGGAGGATGTAGGGAGAGGGACCCTGGACATCAGGGATCGCAAAATCACAAAACCCGAAGCTCTGAAATCGGGAAAAGTGCAACCACATTGTTTGGTCAGGAGATTTGAATTGATGTCTAGTTTTTGATCACGCAGATCAATTCATAAGGGTCTATGGAAAAGACCATTGTAGGTTTGTAGGATTCCCCAAGGAGGAATCGAAGAGTCAATAGAGACTCAAAGGGTAGATATAGAGCGATCCTGAGTGGACCTTGACTCGAGGGTTGGGGGTCTGCGCCACTTGCTCAACTGTCTGAGCCTACTAAATCATTTCATCTATCTATTTATAACAAAAGGGAGGAAATAGTTGGAGGTACAAGTTGTCCTCCTTCCCTTGAAAATATCTAAGAATTTATTTCATCTAACAAATTGACTAACAACCTATGCTATAAAATAGGAAAATGTTGGTGACTAATCCAACCAATCTTCAAACTAAATTGATTCCACTTTGCTGTGCAACTCCTTGTTTTCCATGTGTCCTTCAGGAGCATGTGGTTGTCATCATGATTCCAGTTGTTGTTTCTACAATCTTTTCCATCATCAGTTATCCAAAAAGTTGTTAGCTTGACCCTCCTGGATCCCTGGTGTCTGCTGGTAGCTTCTTTGGGTAGCATTCCGAGTAGCGCACTTAAAAAATGGACAAGTAGAAAAGGTAGCGCCAAACCTTCCTATCCCCTGTTCAAACTTTGGCCTCTATGAGATATTAGGTAGTGAATTTAGGTAGTGCCACTGTGACTCTATGTGCAAATTTCGTCTCTACTAGATATTAGGTAGCAAATTTCGGCAGCGCCACACTGAGTCTCTATGAAAATTTAGGTAGCATTGTCAAAACACAACACCTCCAGCTTGAACATGTGCATACAAAGTAGTAACTTTGAATAGTATCAACCCCATTATATTTAGGTGGTTTGGAAACACTGTAGGTAACACACCAGTGAAACACCAAAATAGACCATTCCGTAGTGCCATAGCGCTACGGAATGTCTACATTCTTACTACTGAAGGAGTTATCTCTTTACAAAAAACCAAAAACTCTAAACAACAACCACTTAGAATCCTGTATAGGTGTCAGAGGTAATATTTAAATAACAATTCATCCTCACAAAAAGGAACCATCGTAAAAAATGGGGCTCACCTTTCACTAGCTATTTTGTTACCTTGACACTTAATCTCACACTCTTTCTTGTAGAAGGAGGATCTTCATTTGGCACAACAGACTTATTCCTTTTAGAAATGACAAGATTCTTTAGTGGAGCTATGCTTTCCTTGACTGTTGGTGTCTCTTTCTCAATAGCAGATTCAACCAATATCTACAAGTTTCTTTGAGCTACTTCATCTTGAAAATGATGCAACTCTGCCTTGAGCTTCCTGTTCTGAGACTGAAAGCCTATGTTCTACCTATAGAGGTTTTGGAGTTGCCTATGAAGGGTCTGGGTCGTTCTTGTTGCAAATCTTTCCAGGTCAAGGTTATTACTATAGCCATCCATGAGCTCTTTCATCTTCACTCTATCACACATGGCTTATGTTTTCAACTAAGCCACCTCTTTCCTAGCATTCCTAAGTTGCCATTAATCTTTTGAATGTTTGGTTGTTAGGTGGAGTAGTGACATGCACAGTCTCAACATGATTTTTCTTGATCTCCTCTTCCACCTGCATAGGAATTGCCTTGTTTATCTCATAATGCTTCTTGATACCTTTGCTTTTATCTTTCTTCTTTTGCACGGGGGTTTCTTCTTTCTTTTCCACAGGCTTTCCAATGCCTTTACCCATCTTTTTTTGTACATGGATTTTTGGTAGGGATTGTTCCTCAAGAACCTCTTTAGGAACTGATGATCTTGTGAAAGGTCTTCTGCCCTTGGTATTGACTGTTGTAGGAGAAGAGGGGAAGTGTAGCTTCTTCCATTTCTTGGCTACAGATTTGGTAGAAGAAGGAACCTCTTCTAACCCTGGTGGAGGAGGAGGTGAAAAATATCTCTGTGGGGAATGACAAGCTTCCTCCTCAATTCCTATGACCTTCTTTATGACCTCTAAAACTTGAATAGGAGCTCTACCCTTTCTCTTCCTTTTGGTCCCTTCTTTAACAACACTGGTAGGTGATAAAGGACTTGCATTATGTGATTGAGGAGTATATGCTATATCCAACTTGAAGTGAGAAGCAACAACAAAATGTTCCCATGAAATATCTTTCTTACCCAATTCCTCAGAGACTAGCATTCTAATCAATCAAGAGTGGAAGATGCTAGTATCCACATCCTTAGACTTGGATTGAATCATGTCTGACATCTTACCTATGCTCCTTAACAAATAGTAGGGAATATTCATTTCAATTTTACCAGTAAAATGCAGCAGAAGCCTTATATGGTACTGGTACAATGTGTTAAACCTCCTTCATGTAAAGTATCTCTCGATGATCTTCAATATCCTATCAAAATGCTCAATCAATTGATTCCTTGGCACACCTTTAGACAAATCAATGGCTTGATGTTCAGGCTTAAGGAAATATTTGGCATAGGTTGAACTCAAAGACATGGCTTTAAACCAATTTTCACTTGTGATAGAGATTCTTGTTGCAGCTGAGATAGAGGCCTCATTCACCTCAAATTCTAAATCCCCTACCTTGGTTCTCCTGCCATCAAAATGTAAGGCAAACTGCCTTGTCACCTCAGGATTTCCATTTTTCATATTCTGGCAGAAAGAGAGGCATCCCACTCTTTGAAAAACTTCTCTTGCCATGGGCTCTATATCAAAAAGATGCATATCCACAGGTTCAGTTCTAACCACCTTGCCCCCTTTGTGTGTCTTCTTTATATGAGGAGTCTCCATAGATTATAATGAGAGTTTCTTGTGGCTTATGGGGTAGTAATGACTAGGAGGACCTACAATCAAGATTCAAATGGACAAAGTTTCTCCTTTAAATTGGACTAGCGCTAGTAAGCTAAGACTTGGCTATGGAAATCCCTCCCTTAGATTTGTGCAGGTATTGAAATTTTAGACTGTGAGAGGGTACTCTATAATTGGCCCTTTGAAGCTGGGTAAACAACTCTCAATTCAAATGTTAAAAGAAGCAGGGGAGACATAGTGTGGTTAAGCAATTCCTTTGGGTAGCGCAATGTGTATGCAGAGGATAGACTGTTTAGAAGTTGTAAGCTCAATAGCTATGGTGGGTGGATGTATCAGACTTTGACATACGGGTAGTGAAGTTCATAGGTTTGAAAAGTGAGGAGACAAGGATACGATGTGAAGAAAAGTCTCTCACAACTGTGCAAGCCCAATAATCCAAACTCTGAGCGCTAATTCTCTGTGAAAATTAATGTTGAGAGGGGGAAACACGACATACCTGTGTAATAAACACTTGTTTGAAGCTTAAGAGAGATTTCAGGATGAAGTCACGAACATCCTAGCCTCTGAATCTACCTCAGCATCAGATCTGGTCGCATTGTTGTCACCTGGTCAAAACTGTGAGTTTGTGCAGTGCAACACTCTTGAGTTTTTCAAAATCACAAACCGTTATCAGGGCTCATAAATACGAGATATTGAAGGTATATTTTAACCAACTTCTGGCACTGAAAACAAGGAACATGAAATTAGTTGTGGTAATCATAACTCATGATGGAAACATGATGAATGCGAAAGGTGCTACAAAAACGCCTGATGAGTGGACATCGCTCCAATTTAAAAAATGATTGGACAGGTAAGAAAGGACAACAAGGCATGTCTATGAGGTCATGATTTAGGAAAATGGTGTGTCACATCGGTCTAGTCGTGGGAAGGATCGATCCTAGTGACAAATCATGAAGGGGACCAAATCTTGATTCGTGAACTAAAATGGTTCTAATTCCAAAAATCAATTGAGGATCAAAATATAAGTTATGACTCAACACTTTATTTATAAAAGGGGTCTTAAAAAACATAAATTTAAAAGGGGTGAACTTAAAAAATTAAAAGCTAAAGCTTAGAAAATGATAAAATCAAACAAAAGACCCAAGGCAACTTAGTGTGATAACACATGGTGAGAAACAACATGTATAAACATGGAATACCACAGTTTGATGGAAAAAAGTATGCATTCTGGAGCAGAAGGATGAAAACATATATATAGGCACTGAGATTTGAAATTTGGCAATCTATAATAGATGGATACAAAGAACCAACAGTTTCACCAACAAGTTAAAGAGAAATAAAACTAGGCCCAAATAATTCCAAAGCCACAAATGTACTTTTGAATGGTCTTGGTGAATCGATATACACCAAATTTATGCTTTGTAAATCCGCTAAAGAGATTTGGGACAAACTTCAAAATATTTATGAAGGAGATTCAAAAGTCAAAGAAGCAAAGCTTCAAACTTAGAGAGGTCGGTTCGAACAACTAAAGATGAAGGAAGATGAGAATATTGCATCTTACTTCTTATGAGTCGATGAAACAGTAAATGCAATCATAGGATTGGGAGAAGAAATTAAAGAATTTGTAATTGTTGAAAAGGTACTAATATCTCTTCCTATGAGATTTGATCCTAAGATATCAACACTAGAAGAAAGAGTATATCTAGACTCAATAAGCATGAACGAACTGCATGGAATCTTCACAACATATGAAATGATAAATGAACAGGAAAATATAGATATAAAAGAAGCATCTTTCAAAGAATCTAAAAGGTTAAAGAAAAAGGGAAAGAAAAAAAAAGGAACATAGCAACAACATTGACATATTGGAAGATAATGAAGAAATGGCCAATTTTGTCAAGAGATTGAACAAGGGAACCAACAGTAGATATAAAGGTAAACTTCCATTGATTTGTTTTAATTGTGATGGTATTAGTCATTTTGCTAACAAATGTCCTCATAAGAAAAATAAAGGAATGATGAATATTACTCAAATAGCAAACAAACATATAAATGCAAAAGAACCACAAAGACATTTTTCAAGAAAAGATTATCCACCAAATAAGACATATCCTCAGCACATGAATATGAAGTCAATGATAGTGAGACAAAAAGATTTCTATTCATGGTAGTAGAAGAATCTGATAAATAAGACATTGGATAAGAATACAAAGAGGTAGAAGTTGACTACCGAGAAGAATTGTTGACTGCCATAGAAGTTATAACAAGAGAAAAGAGGAAAAACAAAACGCTAAAAGAAGAACTAGACAAGAAGGAAGACACTCAAGAACTATAGAAAATCATCATGGAATTGAAGGTTCAAATAGAATAATATAAAATAATTTAAGAAAAACTCAAAGAACAGTTAGAATAAAGGGACAAGATCATCGGAAATTTGGAATTAGATATTGTCACATTGAGAAAGGATCTTCAAAAGAAAAATATGTAGAACAAATCAAAAGTTTTGGATGACATTATCAACAGTCAAAGGCCTAATAATGAAAAGTCTAGACTTGTATACAATCAGACAGAAAATGGATCAAGATCCAAATCAACAGAGCAAGAAACATATCGAAAAATTTATGCAGAAACAATCAAAGGGGATAGGAAGACCTACAAGGAAGATTATAGGGACACTCCTCCACCGAGAAGATTCAAATTTTAGAATCAACGAATGACAGAAGAAAATAGGCCTCAGGAAGAAGAAGGATTCATAAGAGTAACTCCTTTAAGAATATCTTCAACTCTCAGGTATCAAAATATCTTTTTGGGTTTATGTTATGCATGCAATAAATTTGGACATAAAGTTGTCAATTGCAGAGCTAATAGCATGAACATAAACAACTCTGAAAGTCATACACAAAATGGTTATCCAAGAAGGCCTAGTGAAACATAGAGAAGAATCTATAACATGTTTGAATCATTGAGAACTAAAGTGGAATGATACAAGTGAAATCACTTTGGACACATGGCCAAAGATTGTAGAATGGCAGTCCCTCCTAGAGAGCCACAACATAACAAAAACAATCACAGACAGGAGCCTCAGAAGAGAACGTGGATAAGAAAGAAGAATTGGTATAGCAATGAAGAATTCACACTCTCTCTACAAGCTAAGAATAAGAAAAATGGTTTGTATGTTGACAATGGTTGTTCAAAACATGAAGAATGGGTGAACAAAGACCATGTCCCAGAGATCGCAATATTGGAAATAAAATGACATGAAGAAAATTCTACAAAGAAAAGGAAAGATGTCAGATACTTAAAGATTTGGAAAATAAATGAAAGAAAATAAGGACATGTAAATAAGGAACAATTTCAAGAGATTGTTATTTCAGGCACTGTATTGAAAGATGAATCCACAAACAGAAAGAAAGAAGTCAGAGCTTAGAGAGATGATGCATACACTAACGAAGATGATGATGAATACACTTTAGAGAAGGAATTTTTTTGAGCCATATGGCTTAGAGAATCCCAAATAATATGAATAATAGATAGGGGGAGTCTATGCGATAGCTGAGACAAACTAGAGAACCATCCTTCTAGTAGCTTGCAAAATTTGAGAAGATAGATTCAGTGCATTCATTTAGTAGAAGTAAAATATGATAGATTAATCACTTGTAGTAGTACTTCATGATATTACAATGACATATGAGTCAAAATTATGGACAGTTGTGTAGCAGAGTATTGAACAGTATGGATAGATATGGATGTGAAAACAAATTTTTTGAATGAGGAACTTTAATAAGAAGTCTACATTGAACAACTGGTTCCTAGAGCATGGTACTCTAGACTGGATAAATATCTACAATAGGCAAGGTTCAGAAAAGGAAGTGCAGACAACAACCTCTACATCAAGAAATTTCCAAAGTATATGCAGAATGAATTTGAAATTTCATTTCTTGGAGAACTATCCTTCTTTATGGGTATTCAAATACGTCAAAGAAACCAAGGAATTTTTATTTCTCAAACTAAGTATATCAGAGAAATGATAAAGAGGTTTGGAATGGAAGATTGCAAACTAGTTACCACTCCTAGGCAAACCAATTGCAAGTTGAGCAAAGATGATGATTCAAAGTCTACATACAAGAGCCAATATAGGTCAATGATTGGTAACTTACTATATGTGAGAACATCCAGACCAGATGTAATGCAAGAAGTTCGACAGGTGGCACGATTTCAAGAGAACCAATGGAATCACATGTATTAGCAACGAAGCGGATTTTCAAATATCCCAAAGGAATAGAAGAGTTTGTATTATGGTATCCAAAAGGAAAGGATCTATCACTTACTACCTACATAGTTGCAGATTAGGCAGGTTGCATTGATGACCGAAGAAGCATCAATGGAGCAGTGTTCTACTTGGGTGAGTGTCTAGTATATTGTCTAATAAAGAAACAATCATCAATATCTTTATCTACAGCCGAATCAGAGTATATTGTAGAAACATGATGTTGTACTTAGGTTCTATGGATTAAACAAACTTTGACAGATATACAGGTTGAGTATGATGAGCCCATTCCAATATATTGTGATAATACAAGTGCCATCAATATCTCAAAGAACCCAGTGATGCACTCCAATACGAAGCACATTCCAATAAAGTATCACTTTCTATGGGAACAAGTTGTAGAGAAGAGCATAAAATTTGAATATGTGGGAACAAAAGAACAAGTGGCAGACATCTTTACAAAACCTCTTCCAATGGAAACCTTTGAGTATTTTCGCCAGAGACTCAGAGTAATTTCTACTCCAAAATGAATGCTTTTGAATGTTTATTTTATATGTCTTAGATTTACACGAGGAAGCACCATAAAGAGGAAAGCTCAGGTTGGGAGATCAGTTTCAAAAAGAGTTCAGTCAGGGGGAGTATCCCCAAGGACATTTCAGTTAGGAGGAGAAGCCCCGGATGGAAAGATACCTTTGCCATTGATGACAAAGGGGGATATATTTATCAAATGCAAAGGTAAATGCTTGGAGAAAGAGCATGAAGGCATGGTTCCAGAGGGAGCGATAGTCACAGCGGGAGCATGAGTGATATGAATTTATTATTGCATGAGAGTGTTGCCATCAATTCCAAAGGGGGAGATTGTTGATTATTTGGGTTGGTTGTCATTGATGTCAACCCTTGAAGAAAGACTAGTAGCGAATTCCATTAGAACAAATGTTTGGGTAATGTACCCAAGTTTGTTTAATGTATAATAGTATGAGTTTTAATATATTTTAAGGTAATACTATTCTAGATGGATAATTCATGTCATGCCAATTCTGATGGTATGTGGAACGTCACATAACTCCACACAGTTAAAGAGTTATGGCCATGTGAAGTTGGAGAACCCTCAGGAGTCATCTAGAAGCCCCAAAAGGTCAAAGTAGTCAAAGTGGTTGCAAAGAATAAATTATTTAAATAATAAAGTGAAGTGTTGAGTGTACTATAATTCAAAGTGGACACAAAATAAATTATTTAAATAATAAAATTAATGGAGAAATTACTAAGTGGACAAGTGGTTAGCTCTAAAATAAGGAAAGTGGTTTAAGAGATTTTAGAAGGTAAATAATAAAGTGAATTGATGAATGTACTATAAGTCAAAGTNAGTGGATAAGTGGTTAGAAGTGAGTTAACACTAAAATAAGGAAAGTGGGTTAAGATGGTTAAAAGGTAACCCCTTGAGGAAGCTACATGAAAGTATAAATAAGAGGCAAGGTTGTCTCATTTTAATTACGCTTGAGAATATTGAATATATACAAGTGGCTTAGGTAACCAAAGGATATCTAAGACAAATTTCAGAGGGAAGGTGAAGTAAAGAAGGCCGAAATTCAAGGGAGGAAAAATTCTTTTGATGATGCTTTCTAAGGTATGTTATTTACAAGTCATCTCACCATTTTCGCAATAATTTTTTTCTAGAATGATTCAGACCGTGAAATTGGGAGTTCGTTGAGGAAACATATCATAGTAGTTGTGATAAAATTTTTATCTTGTGGGTTGTTGTGTTTTTGGAGTTACACTCTTTGGAAAATAGGGTTTGTGGCTAGTCCTGAAACTAGTCTAAAATAGGTGTTTCAGGTAAAAACGTCATAACTTCTTCATAACAGATCAAAATTCAGTAAGACCAAATGTATTGGTTAGAGTATAGTCTTTAGTATTCTTTGTACCATTTTCAGATCCATAAAAAAAATATTCCATGCGGGGCATTCTCTACAATATTTCTCTCTAGAATAAGCCAGAATTAAACAAGGTATGCCATTTTTTATATAACTCCTTTTCTGAGAGGTTCCAAGTAGTGAAATTTGGAGGAATTGCATAAAAGACACCGAAGAACATTGTGTACTATTGTTAGATCTTTATTCATTATAGGTATATAGTTATAATTATTTCAAGTTAGGGTTGTTGACTAATCCAAAATTAGTCATGTGAGACTAAAGTAAAGTTTGATGAAAATGCTAGTCTTATGTTGTTAAAGTTAAGGAAGGTTTGAAGGTATGTGATCATATACACCAGGTATATTATAGAGTTACAAATCATATTTGGATGATGAAATTGATGAGGGATTTTGGTTGAGGTACATGTTGGGTACATGGTTGAGACAAGTACTTGATTAGTTGGCACATACATGAGGTGTATAGTTGATGATGTTGGTACATATTGATGAGTCATAGTTTATGTGTATTTGATGCATAATTTGTACATATTTGGTGCATAGTTGATGCACTCGTTGATGGTACAGGTTGAGGTACATGTTGGTGCATGTTTGATGCACTTAATGTTTATAGTACAGTTTGTTTGGACAGGTTATTGTGACATGTTATTTGTACAGGTTTGGTGCATGGTTGATTCATTTGTTTATGGTACAGGTTGAGATACATGTTGATGTATGGTACATGTTGGCACAAGTTATTGGTGCAGGTTGTTACAATTTGATTACAGGTTGATTGGTACAAGTTTACATTAGTATATCTCACAGTGATAGTGTGAAAGCGGTTCCATCATTCTACTTCTACGTCAGGGCGGTTGGACGGGGAAAGGATAGGTGGTTGCATCCACCTTCCTATTGTAGTTGGAGAACATAGGGGGTTGTAGCCTCATTTTGGTTGTAGCTAGAGAATTGGGGAGTTGGAGATTCCCTCAGGTTGTATCCTGAGAAACTAGGGGGTTGTAGTTAGATAATTGGGGAGTTGGAGCTTCATTCAAGTTGTAGCCAAAGGAAAAAGGGGGTTGGAACCTCCTTACGGTTGCAGCTAGAAAACAAAGGAAGATGGTGCTTCCAATGAATGTAATTTTTAAATACATATAAGAAAAAGAACTCTGTGATTTTCTCCAGCTTTGGGTTTCCACGTAAAAGCACTAGTGTACTGTGTATGTGTATGATTTCTCATTTGTCATTGTTTATTTACTCTGAAACTATTGGATGATAATGCTACATTGATATAACACTTTCATTTTGTGGTTAAAAATGATTATTTCTATATTAATGATTCACCCCCCCCCCCCTCTCAGTAATCCAACAAGGGGTACCAGTTTTGTACCTATAGGGGTGAGGGGACTCACTGGCCTACGGGCGACGTATTTTTTATTTTGTAAACACTTGATGACATTGGTGATATATATATATATATATATGTTTGTTGGATCATTTATGTCTCCATGTGTTGATGTTTTGATGTTTATGATGCCTTTTCTATATGTTGTGACAGATGTATGATGTTTATGTATATGCGATGATGTTTTAATGTGATGAATGCCAAACTAATACTAGGTTAGCCATGTTATCTGCTATTTGATTAAATTGTCTTGGAATATGCATAAATGTGATTGAATCAAAGTTATGAGATAATAGTCTAAATTGCAGGTATTTTTGAAAGAGGAAAGGATCGTGGATGTGATATACATTGTTGAGCTATAGGACAACAAGTTGGGAATCTAATAGAACACTAAGGTGACAAATGTGGTGGTGGTTGGCCTCAGCATGGAGACCAATGACGACAACATATTGATCTTGGTTGTTGGTGGACGAGCCCAAACATATGCCACTAGAGTGGAGCAACACATGTGAGGGGGTATAAAGGGTATAGAGGGCCCAAGCAGCCGAAGAAAGATTCTAGGTCCAGTGGATGGCACCGTCAGCATAACCGATGTGGTAGGTTGATGGATGATGCATCTGTCAATAAAACTAATGATAGATCAGACATTTAGAATGGTGGCCGAAAATAAGACTAAAAGCTCTACAAATGTGTACAAAGAAAAACCTAAGGTATAATGGCTATGCTTAGGCATAAAAATTCTTTAGGTACAACCTGTTGACGGGATCTTTGAGAGGGTAGCCTTCTGGAGAGGCCAGGATGTATGCCCCCTTAGTGAGGAAATGTTGGATGATGTAGGGTCCATGCCATAATGATTTGAATTTCCCATGGCCAAGGGTATCGTGGGCGATATCATAGGCTAAGATGAGATGTCCTTCCCTAAATGAGAAGAGGTTGACATGGCGGTTGAAGGTGGATTTGGACCATTTTTTAGCCACCTCATTGTTTTTTAATGAAGATCGACGATCTTCATCCAATGACTCTAAGGTCAGCAGGAGATGCTCCATCGAAGTAGTGTCGGGTAATAGCTCAATGGCAATGCGTAATGTGGGGATTTCACACTCAATAGGGAGGGTGGCTTCGATCCCTTGGATGAGGTGGAATGATGTAAAATTAGTGGCAATTTTAATTGTCATGTGATAATCCCATAGCACGGAAAACAACATATGATGCCAGTTGGTCTTATGTTTGTTGATAGTAGATTGTAGCATGGTTTTAAGGAGTTTATTGAGAACCTCAACTTGTCTGTTGGACTGAGGGTAGTATGGGGAGGCAGACTCATGGGAGAAGCCTAACTTTGAGGAGAGTTCCACAAATATATCTTTCTCAAAGTGTTTACCATGATCGGAAACTAACTATAGTGGGACTCTGAATCAGGTAATTACATGGTTGAAGAAAAAACACGTTGATGTATCAGCGATATTGTTGAAAGTGGGCATGGCTTCGACCCATTTGGTAAAGTAATATACTTCCATGACAATATAATTTTGTCCATTACTAGATGGAGGATGCAAATTCATGAAGTCTATGCCCCATTTTCATAAGGGTCTAGCAGTGATGACTAGATGTAGAAGAGATGGTAGTGTTGGTGCTTTGTTTTCATAGAGATGACATTTGTCACATCGCTTGACAGCGTGGATGCAGTCATGAAACAACGTGGGCCATAGGTACCCTACTCTAATTATTTTTTGGGCAGTGGACATACCCTAGAGGAGACCACTGCAAGCGTCGTTATGGAAATCATTTAAGACTCTATCATCTTCATCAATGGTCAAACATCGGTGAAGGATGGTGTCGACCTTGTGTCGATAGAGAACATATCCAATGAGGAGATATCAAGGGGCCTGATGGTGAATGCATCGATGATCATCTCGAGAGAGAGATGAGACCCAAACTTCTATGTTCTAAGGTAGACAAGAAGGTCAATGTACCAGGGGTCATCGAAGGGGATGAAGAAGAGGTGTTCGTAGGGAAAATCTATATTGACAGGGGAAGTTATAGCATCCGAGGGAAAATTTGTAATGAGTTCAGTGAGGAAAAGTGATTTCTTTCTTTTGGGAGTTGAGAACTCTAGGTTGTATTCCTAGAGGATAATGATCCATTGGGAAAATTTGCCATTAATTTCTCGTCGACTAAGAAAATACTACATGGGGTTGGAATCTGCTACGAACTTGGTATTTCGAAGCAGGATATAATGGCACATCTTTTGGACTGCGAGAACAACTTCTAGGGAGAGTTTCTCATCCTAATTATATTTCAAGGGTGGCCCTGAAAAGTTTTTACTGATATAGTAAATGACATTCTCTTGCCTGTCATCCCCTAATTGGACGAGGACTCATGCTACTGAGACGATGAAGGATGGAAAGTAGAGGATGTAATCACGATCATAGTTTGGGGGACTAATCAAAGGGGAATTGGATAAGGAGGCTTTTAGATCATCAAAATTTGTTTGAGCATGTTCTTCCCATTTAAATTGGATATCATGACATAGTAAGCGGAGAAAACCATGTGCACGAGTGGCGTAGTTTGGGACAAAGTGACGTAGAAAGTTGGCTTTGCCTTGCAAGCTCTGTAGTTGGATTAATTTCCTTGGTGGTGGAATTTTCGTGATAACTTGAACGTTGAGGGGGTCCACCGCAATGTCATGTTGGGAAACAATGAACCCAAGGAGGAATCCGACAATGATGCAAAATACGCACTTGAGGGGGTTCAATCAAATATTGTACTGGCGACATCGTTGGAAAATGATACGTAAGTTGTCTAAATGTTGAGTTCATTTTTTGGATCAAGTAGTGAGGTCATCCAAATAAGCAAGGATGATGTGAGAAAGATCATGGAAAACATAGGTCACAGCCCGTTGAAATGTAGCACCTACATTCTTGAGTCCAAAAGGCATGATGTGACAAGAAAAGGTAACCCAAGGGGTAGTAAAAGAAGTTTTATACTGATCTGTTGGATGTATTTGGATTTAATTGTAGCTGGAGAACCCTTCCATAAAGGATAGTGCCTCATGGTCGACATAGTCATCAATAATTTGGTCAATGAAAGGGGTTGGAAAGTTTTCTTTGGGACAAGCATGGTTCAGATCATGAAAGTCTTTGCATACATGAATAGTGTCATGTTTCTTGTTAACATGGATGGAGTTGGATACCCACAAAGTGTATGCAATGGGGTAAATGAACCCGACAAAACGTAACTTGTCAATTTTGGCTTTGATAGCCACAACTTTGGATGGTGAAGAGGGAGTTTCTTTTGACGAACTGGGGAAACCTCTGGCCAAGTGTCGATTCGATGTTCGACTATAGATGGATCAAGGCTAGGTATCTCCATATATGACCAGGAAAAAATATCCCAATATTCTTGAAAGAGAGCTTTATAAGCCGTGAGTTCTTCATGGGAGCATGTGCAACCAATGGTGATTTCCTCTATGGTTCTCAATTTAATGGAAATGTCAATTTTGAGAGTGGGGGAGATGTTGGCCATGTTTCCTTCTTCAAAATCATCTGGGGTAGGGATCGCGTTATTGAACTAGTCTATATGCCCTGAAGGAATAAAATCCTTGGTTTTGATTGTGCATATGGAGGTTTGGGTAGGAGGATGAAAGGACTCCTATGAAAGAAAGAGTGCTCGATGATGGAGCGCATTCCACGAGAAATCAGGGGTAGTGAGTTCTTCCAGGATATCTACATCACAGTGAAAAGTATGAGAATACAGGGGATCCTGGGAGATGACAGGGGGAACTCTCAAAGTGTGGTTGTCCTCCAATGGTGAAGATGCAAGAAGGATATTGTGTACAAGGTGTGAGGGACTGCTGGACATAAAGTGAATGTCCTGACACTGTGGAGGGTGCCTCATTCGTGTAGGTACTGATGATGAAATGTATCGAATATAAGTAATGTGAGCCTCAATAGAGAGTGGTCGAGAGGTATCTTGCTGAGACGTTTGGCGTAATGTGGCTAATGTTTGGTGAAATTGAGCTAGATATGGGAAATGATGAGTGTAATGACCATATTCTAAGCATATGGTGCAAACAAATATGGTTTGCGGCCCTTTATTGCCTGCAATGGATGACTCTGGAGTAGCAGTGGACGTACTTGGTGGAGTGGCGAGAAATGTGGTTTCTCTAGGGAGTTGTATCTAATTGTGTAACTCATGAAGAGTAGGACATCTATTAGTGGGGTGTCCTTCTCTTTCGCATAGTGCACAAGGAGGTTGAACTCAACGAGGAAGTGGAGTTGTGGGCTCTTTATTCTTTCATCTGCCCCCAGCAGTGGAATTGATGCCAACAGTTGAGGGTGATGGTGTCGTGGCAGGAGCCTATGCTGAGACCTGCATCGGTATTCCCTCTATCTAAGGAGGGAGATATGGTTGAGGAACCATCACAGGTGGATTTGGATACCATATAGGGATGGAAAGAACCATGTTAGGAAGCGTAAGGGTTGCAGCTACTTGGAATTCTTGGACTCCAAGTGGGGGGTAGAAGAAGGAAATTTGGGTAATGGCTTGGGGGACTATCTCCCAAACTGGGATTTTCCCCTGGAGGGGGGGGGAATCAGGGCTAAGTGGTGCAATGGGGTTCTTAGGAAATTCTTGAGGTAATACTTCTTCAACTAGTGGAACGTCAATGTGAGGAGAGGCCTCAGTGGGAGGAATAATGTCTCCTATATCTCTTCCATTAGAAGATACTACACACGCGTGTTTTGAAGGGTGTAGGAAGGGTGGTGCTCCATGATATTCCCCCAACAAAGATGGGTCCTAAAAAATGACGAGACCCATGTCGATGACTTAATAAGTATCTGAGATATTACGAACAAGGGGGAGAATGTTAGCGATATTGACGGTATGGTTAGGCTCATAATGTGTAATTTGGTCGATGGTGATGATTTTCTCATTATGGGGGAACATCATCATTCAAAACACGGAATAGGCCACTGCCTTCATAGCATACATGTAGCTATGTCGAAACAAGATATTTTAATCAAGTGGGGCATCAATAACTTCAATGTTGATTAAGATGGTTTTTCCCCCAAGTTCGACGGGGAAATTTTGGAAGATCCCTTCAAGGGATGATGGTCGACCGTCATAGTCTCACAGGGTGATGGTAAATGGTACTAGCTCAGGTGAGCCAAGTTTTTTCCATACTACTTTGGACATGATGCATGTGGATGCACCTTCATCGATGATACATTCATGAACTGTGATGTTATGGATCTTAACTGGTATCTGAAAAGATACTAGGGCGAGGAGGCATGGTTCTCCGTTATCTAGATTAAAGGTGATGAGTCTAGTATCAGCCGGGTCGACTACCCCCAAGGTGGAAAGCAAGGATTTCCATTGAGTTGGAGAAGTTTGGTAGACCAAGATGTAGTTGTGGGATGCCCTAGCATGAGGGTTATGGAAATTTCGTCATAATGACATACAGGGTATCCGCAGGTTTGGTTTAGTGTTACGGCATGGAATCATCAATGGTTGTCCGGTTGTAGCTGGAGCCGCTTCTAAGGTAGCTGGGGTAGAGTCAGGGGGGAAACCATACTAGATACCGTGTGTTTGAAAAATAATCTCTTCTTCGTTGGTAAGGAGGATTTTTTGATCAGTCGAACTCCCATGTTGAATAGGACATGGGTTTTGATACTGCCCCATTTGTGGTGGGGCAAGGTGTATCTATTTTGGGTATTCATCACACCTTGTTGTGGAATAGGGTTTTTCAAAAGGGTTGAAGGTGTTTGTTGCAATTATTGGTGTGGGGCCTGCAGAGGGGTAGGCGACATTGGGGGACATTGCACGTTCATGGATTGTTTCATTCATTTGAAGTCATCAATTTGGGGGAAATGGTGTGTATAATTTCCATACTCACCACAGAGAGTGCAAGGGAAGTTAGTCCTAAGATTTTTGTTGTTCTTTCCTTGTCATTTATTATTTTCCCCTTGGGGGTTATGGTTTCCTTGATTCTAGTCGCCCCTAGCGGGATGGTTTTGTTGGGGATTATTTCTGCCTAGTCCCAGGTTATTATTGTTTCGGTTTTTTCCTTTCTTCTTGGCATTATTTGGTTGATGGGATGGATTTTCCGCATTCAAATATTCAAAGGCCTAAATTTGTTGAATGGGAGAGGGTTTAAAAAAATTAACGTCGGCATGTGGGTTTCCTTGTGGAGGAGCAACTAGTTGTGGAGGACCAGGAAATGGAAAGTAAAATTTGTTTTGAGGGGTTGAGTGTCACATACCCACTACGGGGATAGAAAATTTTGGCTTTCTTTTCTTTATAAAGTCCCTCATATGACCATGGTCATGGCCACAGTCCTTACTGGGAAGGCACCTAACAGCTTAACGAGGTTAATAGCCACCCGGGTCAAGTCATGGTACTCTGCCCTTTGGGATTTTGCATACTGGAATTTTGGGATGTGCGATGACAAGAGGTCTTGCACTTGGGTCTCCCAGGAGTGGGAACTCCAAAACCTACGTACATATATATATACATATATATCTATATCTATATATATATATATAGATATATCTTACTCAACCTATTTTTGGATTTCTCCCTTTGGGTTTTCGTGGAATAAAACGTTAAGGGGCTCATGCCCTTCGGTACCCCTGAAGCTGAAACATCAAAGTACCAGTTTTATGCGTGCTACATCACATCGAAACTTTCCCCATCGGGATTTCACATCTAGTAGATACAAGGAAAAAAGACTTTCCTTTGGGGATCTCAGGTACCGAAACTTCGAAACACCCAAGGCTATACGTACTCAGCCATTTCGGCATTTCGCCTATCGGGATTTCACGTTGTGCGAGGACAACAAGTCTCGCTCCTAGGTTTCCCGGGAGCTGAAAACTCCGGGTCATCAAAACTCATCCATGCTAGTCCGAGTCAGGGTTTCACTAATTAGGATTTCAAGATTGGCCTGTACAAGGGAAACTTACCCTTGGGTCTTCCGGGTGCCGAAACGCCGAAACGCCGACCCAAGTCACACTATGCCATATCAGGATTTCACAAGTTGGAAACTTCGCATATCAGAACTTTGTGGTACAAGAGGTCGAAGATTCATACTCCTCGACTACTCGAGTGCCGAAAATACGATACAACCATTCATCATACACTCGACCAAAATTCAGGGTTTCGCGAATCAGAGTTTCGCAATTTGCACAGACAGGAGATCTTGCACCTAGATCTTCCAGGAGATGAAACTCCGAAATATCAACTCTTAACCTGCGCATCTATTTCGGGGTTTCACCCATTGAAATTTCACGGGTCGGGGATTCGAGACTTGCGAATACAAGGGAATACTCCCTTGGGTATTCCAGGTACCGAAACACCGAAATCTCATATCTTCTCCATACTATATCATTTTGGGATTTCGCAAGTCGGGGTTTTGGGACTTGTGAGTATAAGGGAAATCGCCCTTGGGTATTCTAGGTACCAAAACACTGAAATCTCATATCTTCTCCATACTATATCATTTCAAGATTTCGCAAGTCGTGGGTTCGGGACTAGCGAGTACAAGGGAACTCTCCCTTGGCTATTCCGGTTACCGAAATGTCGAAATATCGAGACTTATCCACATGTTATCATTTTGGGATTTCACAAGTTGGGGTTTCGGGACTTGCGAATACAAGGGAATATGCCCTTGGGTATTCCGGGTACCGAAATGCCAAAATCTCATAACTTACCCACACACTATCATTTCGGGATTTCGCAAGTCAGGGTTTCGGGACTTGCGACTACAAGGGAATATGCCCTTGGGTATTCTGGGTAACGAAATGACGAAAGCTCGTAACTTCTCCATACTATTATCACTTCAGGATTTCATGAGTCTAGGTTTTGAGGCTTGCGAGTACAAGGGAACTCGCCACTGAGGTATTCTAGGTACTGAAACGTCGAAATACCGAAGTCTAAAAGGGACATTCTCTCTCATGCAGAGTTTTAAGACTTACACCAAAAATTGTCCAGCAGATTCTTGGGTAAACTTTCGAAAATGGTGTCTCTATGGGGAGATCTATCCAGGGTATTACTGGAGACAGATAAGGGAAATAATTTTCTAAGAGCAGACTTGAAAATCTAAATCCGTTCAAATTATATAAGCATATATATAAACGTAAGCCATAGGTGGTCTTTCCAATATAAGCATGCAGCCACCATTTCTGATCAAAACAACACACAAACAATCTTATACTGAAGCCATTCATAATTGCACAAACCATGAGCAAACATGACAATATTAATTTCAAGATACAGGATATAACACTTATCATAAAAGCACCAGGTTTGATGCAACTGCTGAGAGGGGTGCTCGTTTCCACCCAACCGTAGGCTCAGCGATTCTGAATGGATTTACCACTAGCCACCCCTGAGATTAGACCACGATGCTGTGAGACTGAGTCTATGTTCGTCAGAAGTCGAGAATGAAGGTTACTCTCCTTCTTCTCTACCCATCAATCACTCTGTGTAATTTTCACAGAGTTCCTCTGATTTTTCCCTCTTGCGATCTCTCATCGCGACTGTCCCGTCCACACTTCTTCCCCTTGCATTTCTCTCTTGCGAGGTTTCATGTGGCATGATATTCCTCACAGTGGTCAGGCTTGAGGACTCTACAGATGGGAAGTTCACCCCCCATCCCTCATTAACTCATGAGGATCCCCTTTACCTACCAACCTGGGGAGTTATTTAATTCGGGGCCAGCGAGCCGCTCTTGGTTCTCCAGGCCAGTGAAGACCAAATACGGTGTTGGTTTGGTGGAAGTTAACGCCACCATTCCAGGTGCCTTCCACCACTTTTCTTCAGCCATTGTGGTCTCTTTTTCATCACATCCCCCTCTCAGCAGTCCTGCAACATATATTCATAACATTATTTATATTCATCGACCTTTTACACTAGGTCCATTCAAATCACACATTCACATACTTGAGTTTGCCACAGCTCTTGGTCAATATAGTTATTTGTATATACTGGGGGAGACATCGTGTTACAATTCCCTCCCCCTTAAAGGAACATCATGCTCTATGTTCTATCTATCAACATGACATGTATGTACAGAGGTAAACAAAATCAGATATGTCTATTTCATCGCATCCTCCATTTCCCATGTAGCCTCATCTGGGCCAAAATGTCTCCACTGCACCTTGACCTGTGCAATGGTTCAGTTCCAGAGCGGGGTTTCCTTTCTGTCTAGTATGCATTGAGGTTATGGTAGGA
>SNQJ01S0088046.1:26007-59879 GCA_010110895.2 Picea sitchensis | reverse complement strand
AAGACTCAGGAGTCAGAAAAGATGCAGTCAAGACTCAAAATTTTGATGCTAAGAAAGAAAGACGAACATTTGAAGATGCAAGGAAAGAATTTAGAAGAGATCAAGGCTCACCATCAAGAACATGGTCAGAAGTAAGAGAATTTGGAATTCCACCGGTATTTGATTAGTTTGCTTCAGCGAGAGAGGGAAAAGAGGTAAGCAAGATCATGGAATTTCTATATACTTGTATTAAGCTAATCCAGGATGAAAACACTGTAAGGGAACTTCAGAATTTAATCAAGCAATATGAGATAAACCCCTTGCTGAATAGGGCAGTACACCAAATTGGGAAAAGGATAAGGAAAAACAAATAATTACACTTGAATCCTCAGATACGAGAGTATGGCATAGACTATGTGGTCCTCGACTTAGGGTCGGAGGTTAATGTCATGAAACAGAAAACTTGGTCACTGATGGGAAAAATGAAGTTAGTCTACTCCCCTATAAGGCTTAGGATGGCTAATCAACAAGCTGTCAGCCCATTTGGACGACTAGAGCATGTCCCTATGGACATCGATGGAGTGAGGACCTTTGTAGATTTTGAGGTCATTGAAATTGTTGATGACAACTGCCCTTACTCAACGCTGTTAGGAATTGATTGGGAATTCAACAACTCTACTATTATTGATTTGAAGAAGAGACATAGGACATTTGAAAGAGATGGCCTAAGGGTCATTACACCTTTAGATCCAGATGAAATTTAGAGATACACAGAGCCCATCAGAGAATAAGACCACTCATATGAATATGAGAATATCTATAAACTGACAACCAGACAATAGGATAACATTAATCCTACGAATGATGTGAATCTCAGTTGGAGAACTGACAGTGTATGAAAATCAGAATCAAAAGAAGCACTAGAAAATTGGCAAAATCATATGTATGAAGTATCCACAAGAAGGTGTGTCAGGCTAACCAGAGAAGTTTGTTGGATTAGTACAACAGTGAGAAACTTACCCACCTTTGACGGTTTGAATCCATTAGAGACCTTCTTGTTGGAATTTGAAGCAAGTATACCAGCACAACATAGGTTGTTGGCAATGGATTAGGCCCTAAAATCTACACCAACAAGATGGAGGGGGATGCAAAAAAGAAATATTACAAACTGGGTACAATGTCGAACCTTGATGACAACACAGTTCTCAGCTCAAGTAGAAAGATGCGAAGTGAGATACACAGGTCGAGGCTTCCCAAAGGACCATGTGCAAAGCTATGAAGAATCCTGGAGTGATATTCCACAAGAGAAATGGGTGCATAAATTCATCAACACGTTGGACACCACACCTATCAACTGGTACCTTCAAGCGGAGCTGCGCCTTGTCACTGTAGATTGGTAAGGTATGATTCAGAATTTTATCACCACCTCTCTATTTGAGAGTGAATACCCTTCAGTAGACCAAGCATATAGATTGTGAGTCAAAAAGTATTCGAAGAGGCATCTAGCCCCCCTATGGAACAAGAAGAGGACGAATAGACTATGCCTCTCCAGAAATTGCAGGGCTGCTACAACATCAATGTCGATGATGATGATGATCCCAGGAAGATACACATCACTGAAATAGAAGGCCAAAGAGATGTGGAAGGACCAAGATCTAAGCTACCATTTATTGGTCAACCAATCAAGATAAAAAAGGTCAATATTGGAACTGAGGAGACACCGAAGCTTGCCAATGTCGGATATTATTGGGATGTTGCTACCATTGACAAAATTACAGAGCTATTTCATGAATATCAGGACTTGTTTCCCACCAAGTTCACTAATATGAAGGGAATCAAAGGACCTATGGGAGAGATGAGGATACCTTTGAAACTATATGTGAAGCCAGTCAAGAAAGGACCATATAGATTGAACCCAAAATACAAGGAAAAAGTGAAGATTGAGCTCGACAGAATGCTGGAAGCAGGGATTTTTGAACTTGTTGAAGAATCATAGTGGATCATCCCAATGGTGGTACAAGACAAGAAGACAGGAGAAATCAGGATATGTGTAAACCTAAAGAAATTGAATGCTTCCTGTTTGCATGATCCTTTCCCTACACCATTCATTGATGAAGTATTGGACAATGTAGGAGGCCAGGAGGTATGTTCTTTTACAGATGACTTTTCCAGATACCATCAGATCCGGATTGCCAAGGAGGACCACCACAAGACCACGTTTTCCACAAAATGGGGATCATACCAATATACATTTATGCCATTCGGACTGAAGAATGCCCCAACCATCTTTTCTAGGGTGGCGGTCGAAGCGTTCAAAGAATTTATGCATAAAATTTTAGAAGCCTATTTTGATGATTGTACTGTCTTTAGTTCGATGAAAAATCATATTGAATGTCTAAGGCTAATGTTGGATAAATGCAGACAGTGTCAAATTTCTTTAAATCTGAAGAAGTGCATATTCTTCTCACCATTTGGAGAGTTATTAGCCCATATTGTATGCAAGCAGGGATTGCTGGTTGATCCATCTAAAATTGCAATTATAGCTGATTTTCCACCTCCGAATTCAGTTAAACAATTGTGCATTGTGCTAGGACGCACTGGCTATTACAGGAAATTCATTAAAGGCTATGCCCAAATTACAACACCGATGGAGAATCTGTTGAAGAAGGATTTCTAGTTTGGTTGGACAGATGAATGCCAACAGAGCTTCGACACACTGAAACAAAAGATGGTTACTACACCCATTCTGGTTTTCCCAGATTGGACTAAAGAGTTTCATGTGCATGTTGATGGATCATCCATTTCATTGGGAGTTGTGTTAGCATAGTCGAGAATAGGAAACATCAATCACCCATTAGCCTTTGCTAGAAGGAAGTTATCCACAACAGAAATTAACTACACCACCATAGAGAGAGAAGGATTGGCCATGGTGTAGGCGCTACAAAAATTCTGCCACTACTTATTGGGAGGACATTTTAAAATGTTCACAGATCACTCTATGCTGAAGTACCTAGTCAACAAGCTAGTGTTGGGGGGGAGAATATGAATATGGCTTCTGCTGTTTTAAGAATATGATTTTGAGATCATAGTTAAGCCAAGAAGAATTAATAAGGGCCCTAACCACTTGTCGAGGTTGGAACATGGAAAAGAACCCACCATTTTGGAGGATACACTGCTGGATGCACAACTTCTTTCCATCAGAAAGATCAATGACCACTTCGTAGAAATAGTCCATTTCTTTTCAATAGGAATGACACCTAGTGTGTATACAATTCCCCAGAAGAAACAACTAGTCGTGTGTGCTGCAGATTTTTCACTGATAGCGGGTTAGCTATACAAGATGGGACCTGATGAGATACTAAGAAGATGTGTTATGGAGGAAGATGTGTCATGAAGGCATTGTAGGAGTACATTATGTAGGTAAAGTAGCTGCACAGAAGGTTCTGCGAGCTGGCCTTTGGCGACCTACCTTACATAGAGATGCTAAGGATTATGCTAGAGACTGTGATGTGTGCCAGAGAGTTGGGAGACCATCTAGAAGAGATGAAATTTTGTTAGCACCGCATATGACCCTACAAGAATTTGAAAAATGGGCCATTGACTTAGTGGGACCTATCAACTCACCAGGGAAGTGCACAGGAGCAAGGTATATCATTACTGCGACTGAATACTTAACCAGATGGGCAGAGGCCAGAGCAGACAAGGAATGTAGTGCAACTACAGCTGCGTGATTTATATTTGATGACATAATAACCAGGTTTGGATGCCCCAAGATCCTTATGAGTGACCAAGGCACACACTTCATTAACCAGACAGTTGAAGCATTCATTGAGGAGTTTATCATCTACCATTAAAAGAGCACACCTTATCATCCTCAGGCAAATAGAATAGTCGAAGCATTCAACAAAATCTTGGAGACAACACTGATGAAGATTTGTAATGTGAATAGGGATGACTGGGATTTAAGAGGACCTGTAGTACTTTGGGCCTATTGAACCACTTGCAAGAAACTGACCATGCAGACCCCTTTTAAGATAGTCTATGGTCTCAAAGATTTTGTCCCAATGGAATACCTGGTGCCAAGCTTAAGAATTGTTTCATTTACAGACATGGATGATACTGGTGTTGTTTAAGAGAGGCTTACACAGTTGGTTGAACTGGAAGAAGAAATATTTATTGCAATATTTCATCAGCAAGTTCAGAAGGACAGAGAGAAGGCTTACCATGATAGGCACATCAAGAAGAAGGCATTCAAGAAAGGTGATTTAGTATTGATATATGACAACAAGTTTATAAGAGACCCAGGGAATTTCATAACGCATTGGCTAGGACCATATACGATTGCCTATGTTACAAAAGGATGGGCCGCACAACTGAAAACTTTGAAGGGAGAATGGAAGGAAGGATTGGTAAATGGGAATCGGTTGAAGTTGTACTATGACAACCAGCTGCCTCGCATCTCTCAGTAAAAATAAGAGGAAAATGATCTAGGTATTAGGTGTAGTTGAAACTGGGTACTAGACACAGAAAAGAAAGGATGCACAGGGATGGAGAGCAGGCATAAAGTAGAAAGAAAAGAATGCACTGCATAGTCCAAAGTTGAGGTACAATAGAAGGAGCATATCTAAAGTGACTCAAGATGAGTCACATGTGAGTGTTGGGGGCATGTTGTCCCTTGGGTATGGAATCAAGAGAATATCAAGGAAGATGAGGTAAAAAGCGAACTTCACGAGAGACACAGTGATTGTTACTGGGTCGAAGTAAGCAAAAGAGAAGAAAAGAAGGAGCGAAGCCCAAGAAATCTAGCTGTTGGATGAGGAGATCAAGGATGACAGTTAAGCAAGGTACATGGATCAAGGAAAAATCATATAGCGGGAAAATCCACCGTTAGCACCGAGGGAGAAGAAAGGAGAGACAGGCTGGTGAAGCCCGGGAAAAGAGGGTCAAGTTGACCTAGGGTTTTAGACACCTAGGGTTTTTATATCTAGGGTTTTGACACCTAGGACTCAAACTAAGGCTATCAGTGAGGGAATATATTGTATAAATAGAGGTCGAGAGGACCTGGGTTGGTTCGATGCTATTGTTGATAATTGTTATTGATTGTTTTTCATTGAGAGAATATTCTATTGTGAGTGAGAGAAGGGCTGAGAGTAAGAGCCTTCTGGCATTGTAAGATCTTCAGCTAGGTGAGAATATCAAGTCCTACATCTGGGTGCGCAGGAGGGGGAGAGAAAGAGAGAAGAATAAGAAGATCTGCAAGAAGAGAGCGTAGACAAGAACTGTAAGCTTTACCTTAATATATCATAAGCACAGTTTTGGGGACGTAGCCCTAGAGAGAGGGTGAACCATGTATACCTGGTGTTATGTGTGTATGATTGATGATTTATCTTTGTCTTTGATATAATGTTATTACATTATTGTATTAGATCATATCTATAGAAAGGGGAGTAGATTTTAGTGATAAGTGAGCTAGGTATACTGTGTTGTATTGCGTCAAGATCCACTTGATATTCCCCTAGTTGTAGACATCTCTGTACTGCAACCCCCCCATAACTACTTCAAGTGAGATTGCATATACTTCAGAGGTGTTTCCGAAAGGGCCAGTAGTTAGGTCTTGTTGGTGCACTCTTGGAGTGAACCTTGGGTCTGCCCCTGTGCCAACAATAATGTTTTTGGTAGAGCTTACTTTGGCTTGTAGTTTCCTTACCAACTCATCCTACTGGGTGGCCGGTCCCTGGCTCACCTGTATATTCCTGTGCATCTCCTCGAGGATGGATTTGAGTTGCTAGATTTCCTGTTTTTCTCTAGCTCTAATATTCTCTAAGCCCTTGTTGAGCTCTCTCTAAAAATTCTTTTCTACAGTCTTCATTTTATTATGCAATTGGCTTATTCACAGATCTTTCTACTTCAGTCGTTCTTTTAAATTTCCAACTGAAAACTAGTTAGCTATTGCAAAAGCTCCCAATGAACCTGCTACTTCTTCAGTAAAGTCTACCTCCTCCAAGGCTTCTCCATTAATTAGCACCTTGTGTCTTTTGATAGATGAACCTTCCTTTAGGTGCATTTCTCTCTTCACCACAACCTTCCTTTTCTTGCTGAAAAGGAAATTGGAAGGAGGAAAATATTCAAACGAAATGGGGGTGAGGTCCTCTATGAATACTACCTCTACATTTGGGTTCCATCTGGTGAATTGTAACAGTGTGATGAACTGGATGGGGCTGCCTATTTTGGTGTACAACTGTTTCCTGACCGCATTTGTAGTTGATTTATCTGGTGTAAATAGTGGTCCTTCTTCTTCGTCCTTTGTCAGTGTCTCTGCTTGATATTTGGCTTGGTCACCTGATAAATTTGTTGATGGAATATCTTCTTTCTGAGTCAACACCTTAGTCTTATCCAAACTTCCCCCGATTTATTGTCTGTTGTAGGTTACTGCTTCTGAGTTTCGATTCTGTGTTTGTTGTGCAGCTGGAGACGTCGGGGTTCCTCCTTGTAACACTTTGGGGAGGCTAATTCTTCAGTGCCTCTCGAAGTCGTAAAAATCAATCATTTTATCGGGTGACAGAGCTTGAACGTGACTCAAGACCTATGGATAGGATCTCTCTCCTCAGAAAATCTCTTCTTGAGGGGAATCTTCGTATTCATACATTTTCAAATTGTAGTTGGCCATGTGATTACCCACGACCTTCTGCGGGTCATGCTTTTTGAATTCAATGCTGACCAAATTTATTTCTTCCAAGGTCCCGGCCTCTACTTTAGAGTGACTGAAATACAATAGAGAAAATGTACCAATCTGCAGGGGAAAAGAAGGCCATGCCTTCTTCTATACTTCTTTGAGCTCCTTACTAATCCCACTGAGCACAGTTTGTCGTGTGACCTCTTGGCACACTATTCAGTCTGGTAAAAATTATGGTAGAGCATATGGAGGAAATGAACATCCAAAAACCCTAATATAGGAGAAGTTTTCTTCGACATACTAGTATTCTATTCTTCCCAGGTTATTCACAATTTTGTTGAATATTCTGGGAGGTGGAAAGCCATATATGGTGGTGTGCATCGGCACCACTACCTAGTTGCAGATCTCATAAAAGAAGTATTTTTCCTTTTCTTCCCAAAGCTTCAAATGAAAAATATGTATGGGTTCGACACTATTTGGAGTTCAACTCCAGTCCATCAATGGAAAAGGTGTCATGAAACATATGACGTCCATAATATAAGACAACATGAAAAATTGGGCCAGATGGCTCTTGGCTCTTAGTGACTAATATGTTGCGATCTCTTGAACCAAACTGTCCAAAAATATCTTTTCCCAATCAAAATAGTACCTTTTTGATACTATGTGTATAATAAGTACCCACGGTAAAAGGAAATGAGCTATTTTTTCCTTCCCGTAGAGCCTACACATCATCATTGCTATGTACATTATGTGGGGTTCTAGTGTGACAACTGGATATATACCATGGGAGTCCTCTATGAACTTCTCGGGGCAAGAATACCAGTCTTTAATTAAACCGGGAAGGTTTTTTCCATATTGGTTGCATTCCTTCTTGTTGAAATCTACTAGGAAATTTACATTGTAAACGAAATTGGATACCGGAGAAAATTTGTACATCACCTATAGATGTTCTAGCCTGAAAGACCCAACTGCAACCTTTTGCGAATTGAAAATATTTTTGGTTGGTATATCTATGTGGTCTAGCACCCAACCAATCATATCATTGTAGGGAAAAAGCTTAGGCCTTGTCGCTATCTTCTGTAGCTCTGACTGAGCAACAATTTTGTATTTGGTAGATAGGTCTTCCTTCTCGTTGTCACTTGAAATATCTAGGAAATTTACCAATTCATATTGTAATATGTTGAATACTTGCACCCATGATTTGATAGTGTCTAGTCTTCTGGGAGAGGTGTCGGAGATAACATATGCGTTCTAGCTCAAACTTTCACTACTCGCTTTAGGTACTTTCCATGGAGCCATGGTATCAAGCCTTTGAACTTTGTTATCTGCCATAGGAAAGGCATAAAATCCTTCAGCTGGAAAAAAATACAGCTCAGTAAAACACATAATGAAATTCCAATTCACATTCCTTTTCCTTTAATCTTATCGATCAACTAGTACCTTCACTAACAGAGTATTTACTTTCTTTAATGAAACAGATTCAAGCGGTGGCTCAAAATATTATTTAGATTGATTGCCTTACAGGCATTTTTAATGGCATTTATTTTTGGTGGTTCATGATCGGGAAAAGCACATACACAATTTGAATCTATCCGAGTCATCATTAAGTGATGGATTAATTAAGAGATAATTTTTGTTAAATCATCGATTAATCATATTTATCATTAAGTAAATTTCGACATTTCGGCTCTCGGGAGATCTCATAACAGCCTGAGCTATAACTTACGAAATGCGAAATCGCGATGTGATTAATTAATTTTAATTGTGTTTAACCCTTTTAATTAATCATGATTAACCTCAAAGATTTTGGGGTTTTGGGTCTCGTGATATTGATAGTTTCTATATGTTAGGATCCCTGAAACACAAAATTGTGATAAGATTTATTAATCATTAATTTTTATTAACCCTAATATAACTCAGTTTTACTTAATATGGTTTTGCGACTTTGAATATCGGGACTTCGGAGTTCTTACATGTTGGACTGTTAGTATCACAAAACCGCGAAACTTGACATTTCGAAGGTAGCCTTTAGTGATTTGACCTTTTAACGAGTGTGTGACTCCATAACTTTTAAGGATTTCAGATCATTGGATTCAACAAAAGACTTCATCAACGGTGATATTCGAGTGCGCGCGTGTCCTTATTTAAACAAGAATGAAACTTATCTAAGTCTAAAGTTTAGAGAAATATATATGTTCCAACACTTCAAATAATGGAATATCAAAATTTACTTGTACCTTGAAGAGGGTTGCATGGCCTCTTGATGAAGATGCTTCTCTTGTGGGCARCCGTCGAAGGATATGCACAAATTTGTCCATCATTTTGTTCCTTTGTCACACGAGGGTTTCCTCAAGMAACATTTTAATAGGATCTCYTGATCCATCATATTTATTTTYGTCCCCCATGGGTTTTTATTGAGCTCAGCGCAACCGATCTTGTAATGGATCGATTGGTTCGAGTCCCAACTTCTTATACCCGGATCTTATCAGGGACATGCACGAAGAAAAATAAATGAAGAGCAKGCCGCTTTGATATCACTGATCCARATTTAGGAGAAAAACGAACTGATTAACAAACTGAATACAATAAACACAAATATATGAATAATAACACAAATATCCAGTGAATAATATCTTATATTAAATAATGAAATAGGATAAAACTATAAAASTGCAGAATTSAAACACTTGCTCGAATGGTGGTAGCTATCTCTGATAAGAGATGTGGCTGCTATGCACATCCGTCTGAGAATAATGGATTACAATTAGGCTCCATAGGCCTTTTTGATATTACTCATGAATTCCAAAACCCTAGACATTCAAAAACCTAACCCTAGAAGGTGAAATACCAAGAGTCATGTGGGCCCTATGGGTAAGTTGGTGTAATTTGGTACCTGAACTTCCCAGGGTTGTAAATTTTTCATACGACCTCCATTTTAGGCACATGATATCCCATTGGAAAGGTCTTTCAGAGAAATACACATTCCATCAACAAACTCTAACTTCATCTACAATTTGTCTATGGCGAGCCAAAAAAACAATGTTTAGGGCCTCAAAACGGCCCTAGAAGTACAACAAGATGTGTTGACATGAAAACATAAAATATAAGCTAGTTGGATTAGGAAAGAGGCCACCCATATTGACATGGAGGATGTGTGGGGATTTAGACATCCCTAGAAGTGTAGAACCGACAATTACAAAGCAGTACAAAAGAATGTGCTGAACAAAAAATGGACACGGGGAGCCAATTGGAATAGGTGGGTGGCCACTGATATCCACCTGGATCGATATGTTGAAAGTGTTCTTACCAAGTCTTATTGTAGACGAGGATGTGATCCATATACACCACCAAAAAATAGTTAGTTAAATTCCGCAAGATATCTTTCATCATCCTCATAAAATTTGTTGTAGAATTTGTCAAACAAAAGTGCATGACCAACCATTCACAAAGACCTTCTTTTGACTTGAAGGAAGTTTTCCATAAATCTGACTATTCTATTGGGACCTGATGGTATCCAAACTTCAGATCAATCTTACTAGATTATTTAGTCCCATTGAGCTAATCAAGGAGATTGTAGATTTGGGGAATTGGGTACTAGTTCCTGATTGTCGTATATTTATTCTGCACCATCATGATTAGGCTTCTACAAGGTGATGAGTTGGTTCGGATTTTCCCCTTGTGGAGAATTACTTGGATCTAACGCTTGATATCCTCATTTTATATCATAGAGCGACGATAGACTAGCCAATTGGGTATCAGTGCGTCGGGGGTCACATCGATAGAATGATTGACCTGACAGTGTATAGGTACTCCAATAGGTGATGATAATATGTCTTTGTATTCTTCCATGACCTTATCCACTTGCTTCCGCTGCATGGAGAGGTCAGCCATGGAGGCCATGGATGTGGCTGTAACATTTCACTCACTCTGAGAGAGAATCACGAAGAAGACAGACTTCACTGTCTGAGAAATGACCTTCCTCCATTGCTTGGCATAGATCAAGGAAATAACACTATGTGGGACTACCTTGGGTATCCTGAACAATTTCCTGTTCAAAATAATAATAACAATAGGAGGACTAGACTCATATAGAGCATGAAATTTCCATAAATAAGGCTGGCCCAAAATAACATCACAAACTTCAAGGGGAGAAACATCACACAATACCTCATCTTTGAATGGCTTGATTCCATACTACAGACGACATTGTTGGCTGTCGCGAAGATCACTTACCTGACGGAGCCATCCAATGGTGTAGGGATGCAGGTGGAGCATTATCGACATGGATAACTACTTGATGATCTTTTCTGAGATGAGGTTCTTATTTCTATCACTATCAATCATGAAGTGCAATATAGTGCCTTTTACCCACATATATGAATGAAAGTGGTGCTCTCCTTCCTCTAGCTCATCAGGATCACCAGGTTGGATCGTGGTGGTAGAAATGGTGGCACCAGGTTCTTCGCCAATGATTCATCTCCCCTTTTATAGTTCTAACTCAAAGTCCAAACCCACATCTGATTCAGAGGATTTTACCTCAGCCACCAATGAATACTTTGAGTGACAATCAACAATTTTATGGCAGGGGCTCTTATGGAAGTCACACCACTTCTCAATATCTTTCTTCATATTCCCATTGTCCTTCTTTGCTTGTGGCTTGGACTAGTTTCCATAAGATTTCCCATATTTGTTCTGTTCTTTGTTCTGTGGGTTGGGGTTTCTCTTGACCTTCTTCTACTGTGAGGGGTTCCCAGACCCAAACTATCGCGTCTTTTGTTTCATCTTCTACTCGATTTTGATGCATATCAATAGGTCGTTCCCAAGAATGAGATGTCCAAAAAATCCTTTTATGTTTAGATGTATCTATGTATATTGTCATGGTACTTGAGCACTAGACGTATTTTAGAATATCTGATACCCATATTGGTGCGCAAGGTATGGAAGGCCTTAGTGAACTCTGACACTATTTGGTCTCTTTCTTGCTGAGGTGTGGTCCATATTGTATACAAGTCGTCATCACTTCCAAGAGGGTAGTATTTTTCCTTAATAACATCCCTCAAGGAACCCCAAGTGGGTGAAACTACAAATAATGTGGATCCCTCTATTTCATTTTTCTAACATAAAGTTTCCCACCAAACTTTGACATGGAGGATAACCTTGAGGAGAACAAATGTAATATTTTCTCTATCATAAAAGTTGTGGACAAAAATATACCCTTCTAGAAGTTTTAACCATTTATCTACGACATCAACATATATTTGACCTTCAAATATAGGAATATTAAAATTTATCTATACCTTGAAGGGGTTGGTGTTGCCACTTGAGGTGGATGCATCACTTGTCGGTAGTCATTGAAGGATTTGTCCAAATTTTTCCATCATCTCGTTCCTTTATCACTATAGGGCTTCCTTGAGAACAAAGGATCTCCTATCCCGTAGTCTTTCGTTTCTCCCTCAATGGAAATTTTCTTGAGTGTGTGAGAGTATTTTTCCTCAAGAGAAACAAGCTTGAGACCCAACTTTCTATACCCTGACCATGTCGGGGACATACATTAAAAAATGACAAGGAGCAGACCACTCTGATACCATTGATCCAGATTTATGAGAGCAATGAAATTAAATAACATATTTATAATATTAACACAAAGATACAATGAAAAATAATAGAGATATGGTAAAACTTGGCATCTATTAAATAAGAAATATGTTGAAAACTGTAAAATGTAGACTAAAAACAAGCTTGTTAGAATGGTGGCATCTTATCTCTAAGAAGAGATGCAATGACTATGATCATTTGCAAGAAGATGAGTAAAATGAGGCTATGAAGGAATTTTTACAAGAAACATGAATTCCAAAACCCTAGACAACCAAAAACCTAAGCCTAGGAGATGAATCACCAAAATTCATGTGGGCCTCGTTGGGGTAAGTTAGTACATCAACTTCCCGGGGTTGTAATGTTTGCATATGATCTTTGTTTAGGGCGCACGATAGATCGTTGGAAATATATTGACGAGGAGATTCATTTAGAGGAATCAATATAAGCCTTTGGCTCTCATTGATGTTCCTGATCACAAAAAAACATCGTTTAGGCCCTCAAAATTTCCCCGGAAGTTCGCGAACCGAAAAGCAGCTAAAAATAGTAAATTGCCAAAAATTGTTTTGAGCTAGTTGGACAAGGTGGGTGGTCATCGAGATCATATTGGATTTGGGAATTTGGAATTCATACATATGTGCCTCAAATATTCATATGAAGAAACCCAGACATTGGTTTCACGAGGAAATATCAATATGTCTTGGGGGACATTGGTTCCATGAGGGAAGCTCGATATGTCTTAGACATGTGTTCCACGAGGGAACCACTAAATGTATGGTATGGAAAACGTTCATGAGTGAAACTTGATTTTGGACACTTCAGGATATTTGGGTGTCCAATATACATTCATGTACCCAAGGATAAAAGGACCAAGCTAGGCCCTTCACACATAAAGGGTATAGTTGTGTGGTCTAATGAGTCTTCGAAGGCATACCATATCTACATCCCTGGTCAGAGACAGATTGAGGAAAGAAGAGATGTCACCTTTGATGATTAGGTATCCTTCATGAGATATATAGTATCTCACATGGATATTGATAGTGTGAGACAGAAAGGGATAGTTCCCTCTCCCCCTCACCCTCCAACAGTTTAGAGGGAGACAATTGAGCTTGTTGATCCAATTGATCCCATTCATCCTATAGATCTAGTTGATGTTCCGAGAGATATTTTAGTAGGTATGAAGATACCTACATGGTCTCATCAAACTCTATAGGAGGAAAAATAACATGCAACCCCTCGTGGTACCTTCCGAGAGAGAAAGAGACCTCAAATATATTCCTGCTATGTCATAGCTATGAGACACATCATTGATTCTAAGCCTTCCTATTATGAGGAGGCATCTAGTTGGCTAGTATGGAGAGATTCCATAATGGAGGATTATCAATCCATCATGAAGAATGATATGTGGGATATTTTTCCAAGAACTGAGGGGAATTCTGTAGTAACTTCCAAGTGGATCTATAAGTTCAATCACATAGATGATGGAAGAATCAAGAAGCACAAGGTGAGATTTGTTGTTAGAGGATTCTCTCATGTGGAGGGAATAGATTATGAGGATACATTTTCTCCCGATTCTCAATACACTTCTATCTAGACTGTTATCCCCATTTTGTGGATAACCAAGAAGATCATGTCTCGAGGCCCTCAGGTTGCAGATATGGAGTGTAGAGAGACTACATGAGAGTCAATACRCTTTTGCACAGATGGAAAACCCACTCACCACCACATATGGTCATAGTTTTGCAKATGGAATCCAGTAGACCAGTTGGCTTCTAGAAGGCAGTGGGCCTTGCTCCATGAGGTACAAGTCATTATTATGGAGAGCATCCTTTCAATATTCAAGCCATTTGATTATGTTGCATCTTATATTTCTCTAGATTTCATGATATCTTCTTGGACATTATTCCCCTCCATTTCCTTATCTCTTGGGATTTTAGGGTATATTGACCCAAGAAGGGGTTGTTCCTCATTATATGGGAAGAAGGGGCTAAATGCCTGGAGGGGTTGGTGTTGGGTAAAAGATAAAATCCTTATATAAACCTTCCAGATGCTTCACCCAGGGATTACCCAAGAAAACAATGAAACATTTATCTTTGAATAAAGGGGATCCACCATATAATAAAAAAAAACTTCAAAGGTTAGTTGAAGGATAGGAGGTGTCATCATGAGCTGACATATCACATCCATGGATATCTAGTGGTATGACATTTTCACAATCTAGTCACCAAACCAATGAAATGACTCTCAGTTGCATGGTTGAGAGAAAGGGGGTCTCTGCATGAGCCACCCTTCTCATTTCCATTAGGTATTTGTGGGTGACATTTCCATCACCTGGTCACCATGATAGTGTAGTGACCTTTAGTCTCTCCTTATGCTATTATGAAAGAAAATATAAATAAACAAAGATAAAAGGAAATTGATGGGCTTGGAAAAAGTGCATTGTGGATGAAGGTACCAAACACCCTCTACAAAGCACCCATGAATGAGACACTATGACGCCTTGTATGTCATGATCCCTATGCCCATTGAGTCTTGACCCAATCCACCCCATACACTTTACATGGCTTTGAGAGGGACCTCTTGGAAGATCTCCTTGACCTAGGGAAAGATCTACCCAATAGGACACCTCGTCAACCCTCCCATATTTAAGCTTGACAAGTTGCATAGTGTCTTTGAGTTGTTAATTGTTTGATATAATGATCATTGATGCACATGATTAGATGGAATATTTATTGATTGGATTCACTTATCATGATGTTATGAATTGATATCCTTGGAGGGAATGCTCATTTGTCTTTGCAGGACCTAGTTGGTGGACAGTTTTGGGTGAACAAGCCTAGCTTGGGCTTCCATGGGGCTACAAGCCCACAAGTTGGATGTCAGGGGACCGTATTCCAGATGAGAGAGATCAAAATTGGATGGCCTTGATGATGAATTGGATGACCTAGCCCACCCCTTACTTGGCAAACAATTTTCCCAGTAGGGGAAAACGTTCCACTTTTGAGCTTGATGTCATGATCTTAGGGGATATGGCATGGTGGTGACGTGCCACTCTTTGACACATGGAAATTTTGGGGAGAAGAAGGTATTCACCATGATATGAGTTCCTATATTCTTGAAGCATGGCCTCTAGAGGCTCATCCATGCTTCTCCAACATCAATGATTTCCTCAAAGTGGAAAAATGTCCCCTAAAGGGGCGACGTCCTCCTAAATTAGGGTTTAATTTGTTCAAAAACTGAAATTTTAAGTGAATTGTTTAATATTACTTTGTTAAGGGGGAAATATTAGGGTTGTTGACCCCTAATCTTGCGTTTTTCTCCTTAATTTGTGGACAAACTATGTTCGCTACTTTTAGTATAAATAGAGATCATAAGATCTCATTTTAAATCATAACTCTCCCTCTTGTGGGAGGACTTGGATCTGAAATTTGAGCCACACTTGGATATTTTTATCCCTTGTGCACTTGTTTATGTCTATGTATTGGTGAATGGTTGATGGAAATCTAGTGCTAGCTTTGGATGATGTTTTCTAGCTCTTGTGGTGGATTATGTTGGCAATTATCTTGATCTTGTTATGGTTTTCTACTATTATCCTATCATTTTATTCAAGTCAAGTTTTCTTGTTTTAGGAGATAGGTGGGAAGTATAATGGAATACAACCCCACCATAGTATTCATCATTTTATTGCTTCATCTCATTGATTATAAAAGGGTTTGCTAAGAGAAGTATAAGGGCATACACCCTCTTAGATTAAACTCTAGCTAGAGAAAATTTCCTTGGAAAGTAAAAGGGCTTACACCCCCAAGGGGGTAGATTGTCTAGCTATTTGTTCATTAGAATCCATTAACCCAATAGTAAAGGAACTAGTCATACTCTTTTGCATTGGAGATATACAATCGTTGCCTTGGGAAATGCATTTTTTGGTGTTTATAAGAGTTTCTTTCTTGAAGTTGGTTTGTCTAATTGAGAGGAGTCGTCCCCTACTAGGGAATACCCTTTGTACCACTACTTATTTATTTTGTTATAGAATTAAATCTTCAGCCATTAGGGTTGTAGAAACCTTAACTCATTTTCTCGAATAACTTTCTCATCAACCATTGAATTTTTCTCAAAGTTTGAACACTTTTCCTCCTTGGTCCAATGCACGTTTTGGCAAAGTTTGAGGGGATTTCAGTGGTTGATTTTATTTCTATAATACATTGAATGTTACAGACATAAGGCTGATATAATTTGGTGCAGACAATTTTTTACAACAACCTTATCTTTTTATGCGAGAATATTGGTTTTTCATCTTGAGCTTAGCTAGTCAGATACTAGTCTTTCTCTTGCGTTTTCTACTTGGTATCTAGAATTTATTGAGCAGATAATAGTACCATATTATTGTTAATATATACTTGTATTTGTTGGTGCAAATTAGGGAAAACAATATTAACTTGTTGATCCAACTAACATACATCATTGCAATGCATCTTTTCTTGTGTCTCAGGTAGGTATTTTACCATTTGCAGGTTACTCAACATACTTTGTAACCCTTAGACCTTATCAAGACTTCATTCCAAAATTTTCACTCCACTTCAACTTGAACTATAGGGGATTCACTTCTAGTTCCCTCCATCTCAATCTCAATCCCCCTAGGGTCACCGAGATTGCCTCTCTAGAGTAACCTAGTCACCCTTGATGTGCGGGACCTACATCGGGGTGACATTGGGTGTAGGATTCCCAAGTTGTAACACTTTCTTTATGTTTGGGTTGGGATTTTCCCAACCTACAACTTTCAATATAACATTTTGGTTCCATTGTCGAGGAAGCTTTTGAATCTTCTTCGTACCCTAACGACACTTTGGTAATTTATCCCAAAGCCTTTCCCTTAGCTTGACTGATGACTCCACCTAAGGGAATTTTCCTTTCTCTTTCCCTTGATGAGCTCATCTTGAAGCTCATCTAGTGACTCCACCTTCCATGAACCCATCTTTCCCTTTTCCCCCCTTTCCATCCTTTGATGAGCCTTGATCTCATCTGATGAATCCATTGACGTGTCCTTTCAGTTAATGGAAATATGGTAGCATGGGATGAACCCCTATCTAGAAATTGCTTTGCCTCGAAGAAGGAACTTTTACAGATGGAAAAGGAAAAAGCTTCCAATAAATTTGCTGAGGAAATGATGAATGGTATAAGAGAATTATTTCCTTCCCTTGACGATGAAGAAGTATTTGAAGAACAGACATATTGTAACACCCTTGTTTCCCCCAACATGTAATTAATCATTAATTAGGATTATCATGTTGTGGCATGGGAACAATGTAAATATATTATTGTTTAATTGCAAAAAATTGATTGTGGGGGTGAAGCCTTGAAATTACTAGCCATGACATCACTAGAGGAAAGAATGTGAAACCGATAAGAGAACAATTAATAAGAAAAGGACTGGTGGTTGAACCCTCAACCATCCCCATGAATGGAAGAATGTTCTAGTTGCATAAGGTCAACCTGAAGTACCATAGGGTCTGACAGACCCAGAATAGCCCGGGTTTCCTTCTGACAGGATGAAATAGGATAGGAGGGATGTGCGTGCAAGGAACACAAGAGAATATAAGAGAAGAGTGGAGAATGTGAGGAACATGCCGGTGGAGAATGAGTCAAAGGCCACCTGATTGATGCATATAAAGCATATGATAATCCTCGTAGAGGATGTGACAGAAAGAGAAACCTTGGAGAGTTTGTAGAAAAAGAGACTTGAGTAGAAGGCCATGAGCTTGAAGCCGAGGAAGAACTTGATAAACCTCGCAGAGGATGTGAAGGAGAAAGGGTCATTGAGAACTGGCATAAATTCCCTGGTGATATCATGGCTTTGCATAGGGGTGGCTAGAGCACTAAGAATGAATGCCTCTGAGCCTATTATCGGGTGGAAGGATGAACAAACACAATCAGTTAGTTGGCTACAACCTATAATAGATAAGTATTCTCATATCTCGTGTATTTAAGCGGTAAATACGAATTAAAGTTTGATATCCTATGAATGTTGCAGGGATGGGAATGTTTCATTAATGGTTATACTATATCCCTTCAATTCTTCCTAATTGTGTATTTAGTAAAATACAGAACTCCTCTCGCCTGTACACATAAATTCCTCAGCCCTGTGGTGGCTTAAGTTAAAATAAATGAACTGTGAATTTGTTGACTTTGGGCATAGCCTCACGAGTGCATGCCAACACTCCCAGTCGTTCTGAAGCAATGAGTTGGTTAAGCTCGGGAGAGGTAGTGCATGTATGCATATAGTCTATGTGAGGTGGACAGAGATCGAGAACCCCCCTTTAATTCTAGAGTTGATAAATGAGTGCAAGGGGTGCACGAAGGATTTCTCTAAGTTTTAAGTTCAGGTTAATTAGTGCAGAATACCTAAGTACTTAAGGAGATGACAAAGATCGGGTAGGATAGTGAGATTTAAGTCCCAAAAGGAGAGATCCTTTTGTTTGGAATACGAATGGATGATATTAGTTTCGGAGAAGTCGAATTTATTCACGATCATCAGACATGGAGAAGGAACGTGATGAGCATTAACCCTTCGAGCCCTTCAGACTTCGCAGATTCGACAAATTGAGCATATTCATTGTACAAGAGGTGAATAAACAAAAGTCCGGAAGTCTCAAAGTTAATCTTGGCCATTGATCTGAGGATGCCCAGGGACTATCCTGACTATCAGATCTACGATATAGTCATCCTGACGTTGACCACTTCGGGAGGACAAAGGTTTGCTAACACCAAAACTTTTGAAGTCCCAAAGTCTCGAAGTTAATGTGGATCGTGGATCTAAGGATCCTTCGRGATCCCTCACAACCATTCAATTGTGGGGACACATGTATTATGTCAAGATCATGTGGGGGCCCATGTGTCAAGTGATGACGTTGCCAGTTGTCCCTCTTAGAGTGGCACACACTGGGACCCAAGGGACCCTTGAATGAAGTTTACAAGCCATAGATATATGGGGTCATGTAGATACCCTCAAACCATCAGACTAAGGCTCTGGTCAGACCTATGTTGATCAACTTTGGGAGAAAAGAGGAGTTTTCATCACAAAATGACCGAAGATATGAAGAGTTGAAGCAAATATGAGCCATCCAAGCCAAGGGAACATGTTTCGTTAGATCCTGCATTCCAGAGAGAATTCACTCTAGGAGAGTCGAAGTGTGAAGGAATAAGAATTTGCGAAGGTTGGAGTCCTAAAGTCATTCAAACTTTCCATTGGAAGGGATGCATGGAAAAAGATATTCCATTTTAGAGGAAAGTTACTCTGTGAGAAAAGGGAGTGTATTGAAAAAGAAATCCTGAAGTTCGGAGAGCCAGAGTTCATATGAACCTTCCATTGGAATAGTATGCGTGGCGTGAGATCTGTCACTTCGGAGGATTGGTACTTCGGAAGAAAGAACGCGGAGGAGTGTTGATTGTAAGTCACTCGAAGCAGTTTAAAGGATGGATATCGGTTGTTGATTGGGGAAAACACATGATGCTCAATTTGTAACTTCGGGTACGGAGCACTTCAGAGGAAAAAGGTGATTGGAGTGTTAAAAACTCTCGAATTCCAAAGTCCCAAAGTCGATCATAGTCGTCAGTCACGAGAGACACATGGCACTCAATATGTGACTCAAGGTATGAAGTATTACAAAGTATTCTGAACGTCGAAGTCCTGAAGTAGATCACAGGTGTCGATCATGAGGGATGTGTGGCACTCAATATGTAACTATGGGTATGGAGTAATTTGTGGAGAAAATAATTTGGAGCATTCGAAACTCCCGAACACCAAAATCCCGAAGTGAATTAGGGTTGTCAAAATCTCTGAGGACACGTGACGTCAGATTGTGAACTTCATAGATTTTCCACTCCAGAGGATTCATGCGGTGGTTGTCTTAGCACCTATTGTCTTGGCATCTGGTCATATCCCGCAGTCATATGTGAGTATAGATGGATGGAAAAACCCAAAGAACTTGGGAGAGGATATCTTCCATCTTTGAGCTCGGTTCAGAGCATGGAGATCATGGCTGGAAATATCTGGAAGAGCATAATGGAATAGAGACCCCGAATGGGGATTTTTGTTCTCCTAAGAAGAGATAAATTTTGACACGCCCACCATGGGTGTCTTACAAGTTGGTATCAGAGCACGACAACAACACTTGGCCTCCTTGGGCTCATGCACGAGTCATATGAAAATATTTCTGGAGGAATTTAAGGGGTAACACCCTATATTACCACATTCCTAAGAGGATTAGAAAACCTCTATTGAAGAGAGTAACAAGATCCTTTACTGTTGATACATGTTTTGATAATTGGCATTGTATGTTGCTAATGTTTGCAAATAAAGAAGTTGACTTCACTGTGTAATTGTACGTGTTGTTGTACAGTCATAAGATTTGGTTACCAAGGATAAGATGAGCCCGTGGAGAATATCACTGCCAAACATAAATCATCTGTATAAGTTCATTGAGTAGAAGGAGACAGATTTAAAATATAGTTGGTATTTTACCCAATGATATTTAATTATGCTAGTTTGTGACAAAGGGAGCCTAGCATTTCTTGGGAAATGATAGTTGATCCTACAGGAATGAGATTATGTTGAAGAAGACTAATATTTAAACTAAAATAGCAATGTGAACAAATGGAGAGGATCCATAGCAGTAATGATCAGAGGTGTATTTAAAACTAGTATAGGTGTATAACCCCTCAAGATCAGAGGAATGAGTCTGGTGACGATTCCTTGAAAAGGGAGAGCATGTGTAGCTCTCAGGTTTCAAAGTGGATTGAGAAACAAATTTTGTTTCTAGGTACAAGAATTGTTGGACAAGATTTTTCTAATCAAGATGATGAACAAAGATATAGAAATATAGAGTGTTTGAGTGAGAAATGACAACAACCTCCCTTTCTTGGTTGATAGGAAACTAACCTGCCAGAGTTCTTGTGGGAGGAGAATAGTGGCCTCTGTCCCTGACTGTGATGAACATAAGGAAGAATTCTAGGTGTGATGGTCAAGACCGATCTTGAACTAAAGATACTCTAGATTTTTGAACTAGGATACTTAGTAAGTAACATAATTTGAAATTGTAGTTGGGCTTTAAGGGAATATTCCAAATGGTATTAGACATTAAATTGTTGAAATTATGATAAAATGGTTGACTAAATGTTGATCTTATATGTGGTAAAGGAAGTGTTGGGGCACTTCTAGAAGTCCAATGGGTCAGATTGACATTCAATGGTGGATGGTAGCCATATAGATATAGTTGGAATCTATTTTGGATGATTATGTTACCTTGGGAATGGTTATAATTGTGCAGATTGTATTTATAAGTTGGATAATGTTCCAGGGAGGTTGAGGCAAGAGTGTTTTCTTGCTAGTTGTTATCGTATAAAAAGGGAACATAGTTATAACTATGTTTGATTCAACTTCCATGTGGATGTCGTGTAATGACTGCAAGTTCTCAACTGAGAGGGAAACTTAGTGTTGAGTGTTCCTAAGAGGATTCTCATAAGAATGGAAGCAATATCCTTGGAGGAGGATCTGGAAGTCTGAGATGCCCATGTGCATGCATGACATGGAAAGGGTGCAAGCAATGAGCTTGCATGATGAATGCTTGGTTAGGTTTGTGTGTCTTTATGCTTGAGTGCATGGATTTAATGCATTTTGAAGCTTCTTGATATGAATCATGATAGTAATACCAGTTAGGTATGAATGATATTAAATTTGAAAGTGATGCAAATGTATGATGTAAGGATATATGTATACTAAAGGCATAGTATGGATGCCTTGATGAGTGATATGTAAGAAAAGAATTGCACTTGCCAATATTAAGTGAATACCATGGATGCATGGTCGACTCCATTTTTAAAGAGTCATGAAAGTTCTATTTTTAATGATAGCTTAAAGGGAATGCGCTCCATTGTCTCAGGAAATATGAGTATAAATAAATGAAAGAGTAAATGAGAAAAGATGGTATGTTGTCAGGATAAGAGGCAAATGATTGTGCCTTGAGGATCACATGAGAATGATTTTGAAGAATCATGAGTTGAGTAATTTTAGGATAGATATGTATGTAGGCTGTGAAATATACCCTTGGCAGCTACACAGAGACTTTTGATTATGCATATGGTTAAGTACATCATGGATGTAAGTTAACAAAACTAGAATATGTATGGATACATAATTTGGGTGCATGACAAAGATGCATGTTTATATACTATGGAATATTTGGTAAACAACTAAATATAAATCAAGGTTGAGGCCATCAAAGATAGTGATGGGCATGCAATAAGGAAGTTGCATGTTGATGGAGTTCCCTGTGGGAGAACTGTGTGAAAAATGTGTTAGGAGGACAAAATCACAACCTTAATAACTGTTGAGAACTAAGTAATGAGATACAAGCTTATATATATATATATAAGAATCCTAAATCACATTTTGAAAGAATCATGTAATGAATAGAAGAATAATGAATGAATAAATGAGTACGTTTAGTTGAATAGGCTTGGTTGAAACCATGTTAAGAAAAGGTATTTGTATGCAGCAGATACCCAAGTAGAGTATGATTCAGGAAGAAAACCCTGATCGAATAAGGATACTCAAGAACCTGACAGAGGATATGACTAGGAGACACTCATCGGAGGGAAGACCGATCACAATCGTCAAATCGACTTCACTATCCACTAGAGTTAATGGATCAAACACTGGTCGTTTGATTAGATCGACGATCGGGGATCATTGCGAAGAGGGAAGGTTAAATTAATGTACGTGCTAGCTCACGACCCGTAATCAACCAACGTCATTGATATCATCGAGGTGGAAGATCAACGACCAAGATTACACAGAGTCAGGCAAGCACTTTCCATATTATAGAGATTAGGCCCCGCAATCACTGTGAATCGTCGAGTTGTGAACAGAGATCAATGTTTGGGAATCATTGTGGAGTGCGAAGGAGAAATTTACGGATGTGTTATTTCACAACCCGCAATCAACCAACATCATTGATCTCGTCGAGGTGGAGAATCAATGACCACGATTAAAAGAGTCGGGCGAGCACTTTTCAGATTGTGAATATTGAACTTTCTGATAAAGAGCGAGCATATTGGGATTCCACAATCACTGTGAACCATCAATCTGTGAAGAATTGGTGGGAGAACCTGCAAGGTACCCACGCATTAATGTCACGTAAAATGCATACTATGAATGCATTATGTGGTTGAATTTAGAACATCAAAGATCTATTCTCAATCTAAATTCTCATTCAAACACTTCTTTGTTGGGATTATTATTATCTGGAAATCGTGTGGTTTAAAATTGATCGAGGGCTAAGATCGATGACCCATGATAATTGTGGAGATTTTATATCCACACGGGTTAACATCAAGACTTGTACCCATAATTTAAATTAAGTATCGTATTTTTTTGAGTTTTGGATCCGATTGTAGATCGAAAGACCCATATTCATTGTGGAGATCCATAGGATAATTAAACCACGAGCTAGTTGAGGTTCCACAATCCCTTGCAGCCGTTGGATTTGGGGGAAGATGGATCTACAACATTGATTTGAAAGCAAGGGGCTTAGCCAGGATCATAGCGCCTGGACATGGGAACTAAAAGGATAGCGCCTAAAAATAATAGAGTTCAGGTCATAACTCTTGGTCGCATGGAGAGAAAATAAAGTTTCTCTGGGCCACTCAAGAAAGATAGAGTTTAGCACTCTACATTAGACTATGGTCACAGGGACTGGTTCTATGGGAATAAAGGTGCTCATAGTTAGCACATCGCATGGAATTTCTTAGAGGAAATGCATTTTTGCATGAGAGGAAGATAATTGACCTTCCATTGAGCAAGGAGGACCTTCCAAAAATTTTACTTACATTATATGGATGTCAAAGTAAAGAAAATTTGGATGACCATGAGTGTGGGCATATTGGTTACTAACGAGGAAAGAATGCTTGGGTGCATTCAAGAGAAACTTATAGTTTCATATGTGTTGACTTTGGATCATAACCAACCTGTAGCAGGAAGCACAGTCCGACTCAAATGATGAAAAATAATGAATAAGTGATGTGGTGAAGAGCTTGGCTAAGCTCCAATACACCATGGAAGAGTGTTGGTCATAAAGTGTGGCAGACTTGAAATCAATGCAAGGGTGCGTTGGGTATGAATGTGGCCATGAATGTTGGCACATTCATTAAATTCAATTGATATCTAAATTATATTTGAAAAGTTTGGTAGGCTGAAATAATGCATAGGTTAGGGATTATTTTTTTTCCATATTTATATAAATGTGGTGCAACTTTTAGAATGCACAAGTTAATAAAGGATGTGATGACATTTTAAAGTTTGTGAAATAAAGGATGTGATGACATTTTAAAGTTTGTGAGAATATATATATAAAGAAACTAACAATTTATTTGGATGTGTAAAGAATGACTTGCAGGAAGAAAGAGTCTTGGATATGGCAATGTTGTAAGCCCATAAGGAAGAACGATTTCCTATTGAGATAAACTACTATGGGGAGGAAAGTACCATGCTTGTGAATCTAGTTCCATGTGGAATAGATCTGAAAATAAATGAAGAAATTGGAAAAATCCGTGAGTGACAGATTTGCAATAAAATTATGAAATTTAGAATGGCGATGATGTCTCATGAATTCCGTATGCCTGTGATATAGGTGAGAAGAACATATATGTCTAGAAAGGAGGGATGAAGGATATCTAGCTAAAAAGCATGAAAGAGGGCATTGCTGAGCCATGAGAACCTTGTGGTAAGCCATGATCGAGTGGAATATGTTGTGTTGAGGTAACACAAGCCGGAGGGATTCTTAAATAGAGAAATTTTGAGGGATTCCTTGACTGTAAAGCTCGATAAAGTCTCTTGCATTCTTCCTGTGTGAGAAAATCTTAGAAAGTCAAGATGGATCACTCGAGGAACTATATAATAGAGAAGGGGATTCCTGAGCCTAGGCCTGGAGGGTGAGTGACCGTAAGGAAGAGGAGACTCTGATAGTTCTTATAAACTATTGATTGGGATCATGCACACAATGGGTATGTCAAGGAAAAAAAAAGATCCTGGCTAACAAGAGATCCATGTGGATATAAATCCACAAACTGCGCTGATAAGTATTGTGCTAGATTATGAAATTTTCCCAGAAATTTTATGCAACAGTAAAATGTTTTCGCATGAGACTATGATTAATGTGCTTATTGTCCAAGAATTATTGAAGGCAGGTGACGAATATTAAGAGTCTCAAAAAGGACCTGACCAAGGAAGAAGGTCAATAATTCTGAAGTGACTGAATGAGAGAGTCATGACAAGTGTTACTAAGAAAGAACATTGAAGACATTGTTCCTTTTAAGGGGGAGGGGATTGTAACACCCCTGTTTCCCCCAACTTGTAATTAATCCTTAATTAGGATTACCATGCTGTGACATGGGAACAATGTAAATGTATTATTATTAAATTTCCAATAACTTATTGTGGGGGTGAAGCCTTGAAAGTAATAACCATGATATCACTAGAGCAAAGAATGTGAAAACGATAAGAGAACATTTAATAAGAAAAGGATCGGTGGTTGAACCCTCAACCACCCACATGAATGGAAACATGGTCTAGCTAAAGAAGGTTAGCTCGAAGTACCACAGGGTCTGGTAGACCTAGACTAACTTGGGTTTCCTTTTGACAGGAGGAAACAGGGTATGAGGGATGTGCGTGCAAGGTACGCAAGAGAATATAAAGAGAAGAGTGGATAATGCGAGGAACATGCCAGTGAAGAACAAGTCAAAGGATATGATCTCGATGTGGAGGAAGCATATGATAAACCTCATAGAGGTCATGATAGAAAGAGAAACCTTGGAGTGTTTGTAGAAAATGGGACCTGAGTAGAAGGCCGCGAGCTTGATGCTGGGGAAGCACCTGATAAACCTCACAGAAGATGTGAAGGAGAAAGGGTCATTGAGAATTGGCATAAATTCCCTGATGATATCATGGCTTGGAACGAGGGTGGCTAGAGCACTAAGAAGGAATGCCTCTGAGCCTATGGTTGGGTGGAAGGACATACAACCATAGTCAGTTAGTTGGATACAATCTATAATAGATAAATATTATCATATCCTGTGTATTTAAGCGATAATTGTTAATTAATGTTGGATATCCTATGAATGTTGTAGGGATGGACATGTTTTCTTAATGGTTATACTGTATCCCTTCAATTCTTCCTAATTGTGTATTTAGGAAAATAAGGAACGCCTCTGGCCTGTAGACGTAAATGCCTAAACCTTGTGGTGGCTCAAGTTAAAATAAATGAACTGTGTATTTTTTGACTTTGGGCATAGCCTCAAGTGTGCATGCAAATGCTCCTAGTCGTTCTGAAGGAAGGAGTCAGTTAAGCTTAGGAGAGGTAGTGCATGTATTCATAGAGTCTCTGCAAGGTGGGCAGAGATCGAGAACCCCACTTTAATTCAAGAGTTGATAAATGAGTGTAAGGGGTGTGTAGAGGATTTCTCTAAGTGTTAAGTTCAAGAGAATTAGTGAAAAATACCTAAGTACTTAAGGAGGTGAAAAAGCTCAAGTAGGATAGAGAGATTTAAGTCCTAAAAGGAGAGATCCTTTTGTTTGTAAGACAAATGGATGAGATTAGTTCGGGAGAAGGCAAAGTTATTCACGATCATCAGATATGGAGAAGGAACGCAGGCGTTAACCCTTCGATCCCTTCAGACTTCATGGGTCTGGTGAATTTAGCATATTTGTTGTACAAGAGGTGAATCCCCTGAATTATCGAAGTCCTGAAATTAATCTAGGTCGTAGATCTGGGGATTCTCGATGACTATCTCGATTTTCGTATCTACGATATAGTTATCCCAATGTTGATCACCTCGTGAGGACAAAGGTTTGGTAACACCAAAACTCCTGAAGTCTCAAAGCCCTGAAGTTAATGTTGACTGTGGATCTAAGGATCCTTTGGGATCCATCATGACTGTTAGATCGTGGGGACGTGTGTATTACGTTGGGATCATGTGGGGGCCCGTGTGTTGAGTGACGACGTTGCCATGTTTCCCTCTTGGAGTGGCACACACAAGGACCCAAGGGACCCTTCAATGAAATTTATGAGTCGTAGGTCTTTGGGGTCACGTAGATACCCTCAGACCGTCAGACTAAGGATGTGGTCAACTCGATGCTTACCAACCCTAGGAGAAAAGAGGAGTTTTCTTTGTAAAACTCTCAAAGAGCCGAAGAGACGAAGCAGATCTGGGTCATCCAATCCAAGGGGACAGGTTTCATCAGATCCTGCACTCTAGAGAGAAGTCACTTTGGGAGAGTCAAAGTGTGAAGGAATGAGGATTTGTGAAGGCTAGAGTCCTGAAGTCATCCCAATTGTCAGTTGAAAGGGATGTGTGGAAGAAGATTTGCCATTTCGGAGGAAAGTTACTATGGGAGAAAAGGGAGTGTGTTGAACAAGAAGTCCCGAAGGCCGAAGAGATAAAGTTCATCTGAACCTTCCATTGGAATAGGATGCATGGCATGAGATCCATCTCTTCAAAGGATTGGTACTATGGAAGAAATAATGCAAAGGAGCGTTGAATGCAAGTCGCTCGAAGCGGGGAAAAGGATAGATATCGATCGTTGATCAAGGAAAACACGTGATTCTCGATCTATTACTACGGGTACGGAGTACTTCAGAGGAAAAAAGGCTTTGGATTGTTCGAAACCCTCGAACTCTAAAGTCCCAAAGTAGATCATAGTCGTCAATCATGAGGGACACATGGTGCTCGATCTGTAACTCCGGGTACAGAGTAATTCGGGACGAAAAGACTTTGGAGCATTTGAAAATCCCGAACGTTGAAGTCCCGAAGTGAATCAAGGCTGTCAAAATCTCCGAGGACACACGGTGTCAGATTGTGAACTTTGAATATTTTCCACTATGGAGGATTCATGCAGTTTGTTTCTTATCACCTGTTGTCTTGGTGTCTAATCATAGCCTACGGCCATATGCAAGTATAGATGGATGGAAGAATCCGAATAACTTGGGAGAGGATATATGCCAGCTTTGAGCTCGGTTTGGAGCATGGAGACCGTGGCTAGAAATATCTGGAAGAGAAGAATGGAATAAATACCCCAAATGGAGGTTTTGATTCTCCTAAGAAGAGCTAAATTTTGATGCCCCCACCATGGATGTGCTACAAATATGAAGAAAGTTATCAAGAAGAGAACGTAATGAGTTGTGACCCTTTTGAAGACCTTGATGATGGTTTATTCCATGACCTTGAAAGTAAATAAGTGTCGGAGGAAACCTTGGATATGACAGTGTTTCGTATGCATAAGTGAGTTTGAGTGAGTTCAAAGGTCAAGGAGAAAATAGAGGGGAGGTAGAGTTGCAGACTATGGTTTTTCTGTAGAGTTCGAGTTTGAGGGCTTTGATTCGTCCGTCCGTTGGACCACCAGTTCGATTGAGGGGGATAAGAGAGACAGAATCATCCCCAACATCAAAGGAGTTCACCCCAGGAATATATGGTCTGCCCAAGATCCACAAGGAGGGAGTTCCTCTTCAACCAATTGTGGACACGGGTGGGCCCCCACATACTTTTTTGCAGAACTCTTAGAGAAGAGGTGAAGTGTTGTTTTGGGTAATTCGGATTCAGATGCTAGTTGGGAGTAAGTGATCATGGCATGACGGACCTGATGAATGATCGAAAGAGTATTCTCCATTCCATCTTGATCCTAACAAAACTTTGTGGATTATGGGAATGAGAGGAATTTAAAAGAGCCAATTATCCTTTTGAAGAAAAAAAAGAAAAGAACTATGCACTCAGAATCAAGCCTCTTGTGATGAAGAGGTGATGGAGGGGCTTGTCTATAAAAATAATGAAGAATTATGATAAAGCACAACATATTAAGGCACATGTATCTTTGATCCCACTTGATGAAGGTGAGGTTGTCCAGCCTTGTTTACCTCTTAATGTTGAAGAAGCGATCGGTCTCGATGATGAATAATTTGAAGGTCCAGTTGAAGACATCCATGCCTCTACTCCTCGTCCACACAAGAATGAAAAATATAGTGATTTTAAATCATACTGATGGTCTTATGAAAGTACCATTCGATATGTTTGATGAGCCTATAAACACTTTCATATAGACTGGCAGACACAGATGGGATCTTAGTTGTCTCAAATTTGATAGAGACCCCATTTATGACATTGACGGTAGCTCTTAGTCAAAGGGGGTGTCATAATTAGAGGACTGGTCCTCATATATAAATATGATTCATATGTTTCACATCCTAGTGGTGATATGATTACATATTTGTTATGCCCCTTTGAGGATGACTTGTCACAACATACCCAGAGTGATCTCCATTCATCCTTTGGTACATACCCTTTTGGTGATGAAGATTTTTTTAATTAGGAATTCCAACCGTTGTTCTTATATTTTGAGGAATACCAGGACATGGCCACCTTAGAGTAGTCAGAGGTTCATTCTTCAAAGAAAAATAATTTTCTTCTTGGAGATTTCCATGGAGATTCATAAGGGAAGAGGCAATGTTTTTCTACACTTGATATTGTTCCTTACCTCTTACCATCTTCTCCAAGAGACTATGCAATATTCTTTTGATCTCTCATTTCCTCTCAGTCCTCAACAAGTAGTGAGTCTTTGTGAGTGGATGAAGATGAGCCTTCGTGTACATATAGTAGACCCCTTCAGAGATGGATTGATCAGTCTTGTGGCTACACTTTAAGGCAAAATGATCATGATAATGTATTCTCTTTCCAGCAGGATTTCCTTCCTCCCACCCATCTTCATGAGTTTTCTTTTGTGATCGATTATATTTCTGTTTATCCTCATGATTATTATGTACTTAACTTATGTTTGTTGTATTTTATGATTAAGCACATAGGGAGATACTTTGATGAGATGATCAAATGGTTGCACTAGTTGTATGACTTCACCTAACATCATCCAACATGTGATCTTCAGGGACACAAGGCCCCAGGTAAGTAGGTAAGTCATTTTGATTCCATGCATTTGCATATTGATTTCTCATAGTAGTTTAGATGCATTTCATTTTCATTCTATTTTAACTGCATATTGATTTCATGCTTAGCTTAGATGTTTTTTGAAAAAATGTCAAATTTTTTTTCTACTTAGTTTTTTTGGATTATGATCATATGAGAACAAGGATGAGTAGGCCATCCTACACTTGACACTTTAATGTTTTCTTGAAGGCATAGTTCTACCAGGAGATGTTGCAGTTCTCATGGACTCTATGGTGATCACATGTGCCCGAGTAGGAGCCAGATGTTATCCCCATTTCATGGATAACTAAGGAGATCATGTATCGAGGCCCTCATGTTGTAGATATGGAGTGCCAAGAGACTACATGACCAACAATACCCTTTTGAATATATGGAGAACCCACTCACCACCATATATGCTGACAGGATTGTAGATGACATACGCCACACTAGCTAGCTTATGGAAGGCAGTGGGCCTTGTTCCATGAGGTACAATTCAGTAGTATGGTGAGCATAATTTCAATATTCAAGCCATTTGATTATTTTGTATCTTAGATTGATCTAGATTTCATGATATGTTCTTGGACATTATGCCTTTTTCCTTGCTTCACCTTGGTGGTTGACATTGTGCCCTAGTAAGTGGTTTTCCGTGGGGATGGGTTTGCTATTGGGAACTACCTTAATGATCGATCATACTGTTCCCAACCATAATTATCACTTTGCATCATTATTTCCCTCCATTTCCTTATCTCTTGGGATTTTAGGGTATATTGACCCAAGAATGGGTTTTCCCTCATTCTATTGGAAGAAGGGGCTAAAGGCCTAGAGGGGTTGGTGTTGGGTAAAAGATAAAAGGATTATATAAACCTTCCAGATTCTTTGCCTAGGAATCACCCAAGAAAGAAATGAAACTCTTATCTTTGAATAAAGGGGACCCACCACATAATAAAGAAAGGCTTCCAAGGTTAGTTGAAGGATAGGATGTCTCATCATGATCCAACCTATCACATCCATGGATATCTAGTGGTATGACATTGTCATCATCTCGTCACCAAACCCGGGCAATGGCTCTCAGTTGTTTGGATGACGAAAAGGGGGTCTCATCATGAGCCAACCTTCTCATTTCCATTAGGTATTTGTGGGTGACATTTCCATCACATGGTCACCATGCCAGGATATTGACCTTTGGTCTCTCCTTATGCTATTATGAAAGAAAACATAAAGGAAGAAATATAAAAGGAAATTTATGGGCTTTGAAAAAATGAATTGCAGATGAAGGTACCACACACCCTCTACAAAGGCACCCATGAATGAGACACTCCGACCCCATGTATGTCATGAGCCCAATGCCCATTGAATATTGATGCAGTCACACCCACAGGCACGCCTGCTCACAGGATCTTCTCTTCCCTCGACCCGAAGAACGCCAAGGTTCTTCTATTTCCCTGTCGGGAAATCTTCACCCACAAAAATTTCCGCGCAATCCCCCTCTCTTTACTTATCGGGGAATCAGAACTCACGACTTCGCAAGTCCAATGGTTGATCACTGGGCTCTCGAAAACCCGAGACCCGATGGCCAGTCAAAGCTGACTTTTCTCTTTCCTCTATCAGAAATTTCCCTATCGCAATTTCGGCACTCACGATACCAAGCAACTCGTCTTACCGACTCCTGATACTCGATACACCGAAACTCCGACACACATGTGCGAGTTGAACTTTCCACTTCCCATCACTTCTATCGGGATTCGGGGTTAACGGGATTGCGAATCCTAATGTCAATGGTTTCGGGACTTTTACTTTTCCCGAAATCCGATACGGTGTGCCACCTGTCCTCCAGTCGCCGACTCTGCTGTGGCCCACACACTGTCCTTCGAATGTCAAGATATCGCGTATCACGATATCATGATTCCTGTTGCAATAATTTGGAGCCTCAACTCACGAAACCCCGATTCACGATATGCGTGTGAATCCAACGACCCTCGTGTTCCTAATCAACGGCTCCGCCTCTCATGAGCTTGGAACCTTTTTGGAATACGTCGCCTTATCTTCCCTGCACCTTTCCAGGATCTAACGGCTTATGGTGATTCACGAATTCTCCTTGGGGAATTCTGACCGTCTGTTCCTTCCTCCATGAAGACTTGTTCACCACGCAAACTTGCAGCACCTGCTTGAATACTTCAACCACAACTTCTCTGTGAAATCCTTCAACGAATTCAAGGACCTATCTTTCCTGATCTTTCCCATGACTTTCGAATCCTTCGGGAAACTCCCTAGCGTGCAATCCTTGTGGCAACCCTTCAACTCCGTCTAAGTGTTGAACCTCTTCGACTCTGCGCACACTTGCAACAACAATCTTTCGAAGACTTACTCAGGTTCGCAACCCTGAGACTTTTACCTGGCCTGCGCACTCCTTGCATGGCTCCTGTACCCAACTTCACCTTTGGGACGAATGAGACAAAAGTTATCTCTATCTGAACCCTCTGCCAATGCACTCCTTGCGGACAATCTGACTGCACTCCTTGCAGGAATCTCTGGCTCAAATAAAGAAAGAATTGAAACTCATTCCTTCACCCTTTTCAAACTTAAATTCATACATGAATTCACATACACAACATATAAAAGCAAATGTATGACAAGAAGCAAACATTCATGAGCATATCAACATCAAATACACAGAGAACAACACAAACCATGAATTTGAATCATAACTCTTCTATTAATTCAAATGTTTGTACATGGGTGTCTTACACATCTCTCTCTCTCTCTGCTTATCCTATGCTCTTCCTGCTCCTCTAGAATTCTCTATCTTTTCCTAAATTCTCTATCTTACAAATGCACAATGAGGGTGTCTATATCCGTTCTCCCTCCTTCTTTCTAAAACGGTCTAATCTATGAATTAAAATCCTATCTACCTGCATTAACTATATTAAATGTCGTTTATCTACCAAAGGACGAGAGCTATCCGCTCAAGGTCCATTTACAATATAGAAAGTGCGCTTCATTAAATTTTAACATTAATGTTCGCGCAACAGTTCCAAAGTGTTTTCAAAATTTGTGTTGGCTTGTCTAGTTGTCTTCCGCTTCCACGCTGGCTCGCTTGACGTGTTGGCGATGCTCCTGCATCATACTCCCTTGCTTGAAAAATTTCATGGGCTCCTGTCCATGAGCTCCTACACGGTCTGTCCATGCTTATGTATTTCTGCTTCATTCTCCCAGCTGGCATCTTCCACTAGATGGCCCTTCCATTTGACCAGATACTCATAGTATTCTCTCCTCCTGGTCTTCTTACCCACTCTTTTGTCCAGTATGCATTCCATCTGCGGCTTCTCTGCAACTGGTATTTGTTTCATCCACTGGATCACTGGCTCCTCAGTTCCACTTTCTGCTTCTCCAGCTCTGTATGGGTATAAATCTGAGACATTGAATATCGGAGATATTCTGATCCCATTCGGTAACTCGATCTCGTAAGCATTTTCTCCGAATTTTCTCAAGACCTTACATGGCCTGATTTTCTTCATTTTCAATTTGTTGTATGTTCCCCTCGGGAACCTCTCTTTCCTCAAGTGTGTCAGAACTAGATCACCAACTTCAAACTGAAGTTGTCTCCTGTGCT